>VZRO01007445.1:3268145-3325365 GCA_013397915.1 Daphoenositta chrysoptera | reverse complement strand
AAAAAAAAAAAAAATCATAGAATGGTTTAGGTTGGGAGGGACCTTAAAAATCATCTAGTTTCAAGTCTCCTGCCATAAGCAGGGACACATCCTACTTGACCAGGTTGCTAAATGCCCCATCCAACCTGGCCTTGAATGCTGCCAAGGATGGGGCATCCACAACTTCTGTGGACAACCTGTTCCAGCCTCACAATTCTGCATATCTACCTAAATTTTCCCTCTTTCAGTGTGAATCCATTATTCCTTGTCCTGTTGCTGTGGTTCCTGATGAAGAATTAAAAAAATATTAATGAGTCCTATGCTAGCAAGTCCTGTGCTCTTATGCAGTAGAGAACTTGCCATTTTCCTGTATCTGTAACTCAAGGTATTAGACTCACCAGGAAACTGGAGCTGCTCTTAGAGATCCTGCAACAGATATTGCCTTCTAAAGCCAACATAACTTGAGGAAGAAAATTATCCCAGGTAAGGGATAACTTTATTATGGCTGTTCTGCTGACTGCTATCCTTTCAGCTCACATACAAGAAAAGAGACCATACCTGGGAAAAAGTGGTACAATGCAGTATCAGGCCCACATCTCTTGTTGTCCCATCAAAATTGGCTGATACCAATGTTAACACCTTAAACTGGTGCTACACACAACCCTACTTTCTCTGTGGAGCACTGGCTGGTACACACACACGTGGACAAGACAGGTACAATTTTCCTAACACTGCATAATTGTCTTTGTGTAGCTTTATCAGGGGTAGTGCTGACTCAGAAGTTCCACCTGGGGATCTGCTCAGGCTGCCAAAACTCAAATGAGGGATATGTACATTTCAAATGCTCTAACTCATAGTGAAATCTCTTTCTTCATAAATGACAGTGATTTCTACTCTGCACTCTTCTCTGCTGCATGTCCCATAGACAGAACAGGACAAGCTCTGTGACAGTGATTGTAAACCCTGACATAAACAGCAGTATTGTTATCTGTCCTTCAACAGATAGGAGCACTGCCAGCAGGAGCTTACTTAAGCTTGTGAAACAAGCAAGGTCATTCATTCCTGTCAAAGTTTTGTTTCAAATTTCTCTGTGGAAAAAAGTTTTCTTCATTTCTATTATCATTCTCCTAATGTTTTCACTCACTGATGAAACTTCTCCAGACAAAAGAGGAAGTGTGACAATTTTCATTTTAGTCCCTTAGCTATATATATTACTTTTACCTTATCAGCAAATATGTATTACTTTGCACAGTCATGTGTTAATCTATATAACAGCCAACACAGGAGGTTATGTAGTCGTCTTTACCACATTGCAGATATGTGTTTTCCATTATGTTGTGCTCAGAAAGCTTTTTTCCCTGGAGGAGGCTTCTAATATGATATTTAGCTTGAATCCTGATGCAGCTAAGCTCCATCAAAACCATGCACATGGACTCAAGGGTAACTGTAAATAATGCAAAAATAGATCAATATTAATCTTGACTTGTTTATGTGTAATTCTCACAGAGCTCTTATGGCTCCAGCCACATCCTGTGCCATGGATTCTGACTGGCTGCTCATTAACAAGTTGTGTCAGGGATTTCAGGAGTATGTAACATCACCATTGCTCTTACAGATCGTATGTGAAATGTAAGGAGAATTTCATTCTCTCTCTCTAAATATATTTAAGGATATATATGATATAGTCTCTAAAATATATTATTTTCTGGAGAAGAATGAAGTTAAAGATGTAAAAGAAATAACCTCAGTGTTGCCACTGTTGTGGGACTTAACTTTCTGATCCTATTGGGTGATTGTGTTTTATTCATCCAGCCTTTTATGAATAAACAGACTCAGAAAATAACTGTGATTTCTTCTAAATCTTAATATAAGTAAACTGTTTTCCTATATTGTACCTGTTATGTCAGTAGACTATATTTGTGCATGGGTATTCTCTTCTAGAAAGAAGTCAACCATTCACAATCATTTATTGAAAAACTATTTGAATCCAACTATTTGTTGGACCCCATTAAATAATAAACATTTAGTTCTTACAGTGTGTATTTTTATTGTAAAGCGAGAGTCCCATGAACATTTAATTACCTTCTAAACGTGTTCTATTTGGAAATCATTCTGAATTATGCAACTTCTTGGACAAAGAAGGCCTTCAGTCTCCTCCCTTCTTCCCCCATTTTGTTTACCTGTTGTGATTTTTCTTTTGTTTTTCTATTCACCAGCTCCTTTTAGGAATACCAACCAAAAAAGCTGCTTTTCCAAACTTCAGAAGAGCATTATGTTGAGGCAATCAGCTCCTTGCAGGGTTCTAGAGGTAGATTTTGCTCACTAGAAAGTAGCAGACAGATTGCTGACGAAAATTCTAATAAGCAACATTAAAGCATTAATACCATGAGCTCAGGGTGTTGTACAACATAGCAAACCGTATGCTGCAGAACTTGGGATCTCTTTCCAGCTGTCAACTGACAGTATCCCTGAGTTCCTGCTAATTGGCGACACACCAAGGCAAACAAGCCAGCTAATTCCAGAACAGCGAACTGATTAACTTCGGGTGTGTATACATATTTATAAAGAGAGTGTTGCTTTTGTCTCAATAATCAAAAATAGGTTCGTTTTCAATTTAAAAGTTGTGGACTAAAAAAGTATTAATGGTATAAAAAAACTAAACCAGGACTAATTCTTTCAACTAAATGTTTGAAAACTGTATTGATGTCAAAAATAGAGAATGTATAGAAGTAGAAAAACTAGGATTAATCAGTCATTGTATCATTCCTGTCTACTCATAAAAGCATCAAAATCATCTTTCTACTGTAAGATAAAGACATTTTACAACAATGTAACATTTTCTCTACTTTAATCGGGAACAATTAGATTGAAATAGACTAGTATTCACTTTTTACCTTGTTAAATTCATGCACTTTTATCAGAAAGTCATAAACTGAGGAAGGCATGTCTTTTTAGATCTATAACATCATAAAGCATTTCCTTTGATTCTGTTTAGTGTAAATATGAATGTTTGGGTCAAGCAGGTGCCACTCTCCACTGTCATGTACATTGGGCAGTGTCTTGGCTCCGCAATCAAACCTAATGTTTACAGGCTACAAGATCCTATAGAGCAGTCAGGAAAGCAGTTCTACTTTTTGACCAGAATTTTGTGATTTGGCAAAGAAAGAAAACTAAAGAAATCAAAGAGATGGAAAAAGAAAGCACATTGATAGGCATGCTGCAGAGTGATGGCATTAGAAGCTGTAGAGACTGAAGACAATCATAAAGCAACTTCTGATTATATTAATCTCCCGTGCATGCCTGATCCCCTTACAAATCAGAATGTGCATCTCCATAGATGGAGGCCCATGTCAGGGTTACCCTTTGTCATGACCGTGCTGAAAGCAACTGTGGTCTCTTCTCAATATAACAGAAGCACAAAAAGTTCTGAAAGCAGAAGCTGAAATCCCAAGTCTGGTTTTTAGGAAGAGTGTCTTCCATTTTAAACCAGAAATGGGTGTCTTGTGTTTGTACTTCTGGTCCCATCACTTCTGCATTCCTACTTTCAGTGTGGCCCAGTTAGAAGAGAGAGCTGGAAAATGTTTCAGTACTCTGCCCTCCTCTCCTGGTGAGGGAAGCTGTGATTTTAAACTCCCTGAAGATGGGAATGGCCTTGAGATTTGACCTACCAATTCCCAGCACAAATCAGTATCCATGGTTAAAAGTAGAATTATTGTGGTGATACATGATCAATTATCATTAGCTTTTCTTATTTTTGAGAAAAAAAATCAGACCGGATTTTGTCCTATAGTGTTTTAATCTGTTGTTTGTCCTGTGGTTTTTGGTCAGGTTTTCTATATGTTCATCATTCTGACTTATCAATTTAAAATCAATCACCATGACCATAGCTAAGTTCAAATAGCCTAAAAGTTTGGGGATATTATGTTTTGTTATAAACTGAAGACTTTATTGTAGAACTACCTCTCCACCACCTCTTTTATAATTTAGAACAACTCCACAATAGCAAACAAACTTTCTGCACCAAGTCCTTGTTATTGTGAGTTTCCAAACAACTTTTCTTTTAACAGGGTATCTTACTGGTAAAATGCTATACCTAGAAATTGTTTTTAAGTGCTTTGTTTTTCTTCTTTTGCCCACCAAACTAGTCTTAATTTTATATGAAATTCTCTTCCTGGAGGTTATTGTGGCCCTTGTGAACACTGTTCACACTCATTAATTGGACCATTGTATAGCACAGAACGCTGCTATGGCTGCAGACAGAAGCAGGAATCCTAAAATATATGTATTCAAATATTAAAAAATTATAGGCAATATTTTCTGTTTCCTGAATATGAAAATCAACAGAGGAAAGAGTTATGCTTATATAAAGTATCTCAGCTTGAGTGTGACAACATTAATTATCCACTGTAACATGCTGATTTATAATTATGAAATCAGTAATTTAATTGGCATCTAATGCAGTAAAAACATTCCTGCCAGTGTCATTATCTAAGTGCCAGTGCTTGATGCTTTCAAACTTAGTTAAGCTGTCAGAAATTATTATTCTGTTAAATGCTTATACCTGCAAAACTGATAACTATTTAACAAAAATGTTTTAAAAGGTGCTGCTACATGACCTGGAGGTACTATGTACACATTTCAACCAAACCAGCCAAGCTCACTGCTGGTCATCAAAAACCTCTCACTATTGATAGAAATAGCATCTATACTGCTTGGGAGGAGAAGCTGCCACTGAGTCCCACGATTGGTATTTGGGTCACTGATTATGTTAATCTGAGTGTCAGAACTTAACTGCTGGGTGCAACTGCATCTGTGTGTTTGTAGGTTTGTGATGGGTGGTATAAACTACAGATTAATGCACCCATCAAAAGACAAGAGTGGCCACTTTGAATGAAGAACGGATGAGCAGTACAAGAGCTGGGATCAGGTAAGCCAGTTCACTGTACTCTAGGTACTGTATGTTAGAGAGCCTGGGGACTAGTTTTATTCCTAGTAGTCCTTTCACTCCTGAACTAGAGATCATAGCCAGAACAGCTGGCAGTTCTTCAACCTTGTAGACTTGGGTGAAGGGCCTGATCTTCACAGAGGGAGTCACACAAAGGAAATATATCAAAATAACCTTAACAGGACAGTGATCTGCATGAATGATGCTCTGTCAAAAGAATAATCTAACTTAAAAACTGGATACAGTTTTTTTCTACCAGCAGGTGGTAGAAAGCAGAAAAGAGAATAAAAAAACAGTGCTGTAGTCAGTAAATCATTCTTCAATGGTTTCTTAGCCCTGCTCTACATGACGTATTGTGCCGTGTAACTATTTCTGTGATGGAAGGGATTCCTTCCTCTGAAATTGTTTTATGTCTCCAGCTGCTAATGGGTCTGAAGTACTACCACTCTATGCAGTTCATTAAACCCTATGGGAATAAGCCTGGATAAGCTAGATATAACTGATGACATAACAACATGAGCTGCTGAAATATTTAGGCATAATTTTCAGTTATTGCATACTGGTCTTTTTTGGCTTCCTAGCACAGCTGAAGTGCTGCAACTGCTGAGTGTGAACAAGACCATTTTCTCAGATCATTTTAGAAGAGTGTCAGTTCTTTAGAGAATATGTCATTTTGATATAAATAAAAGTATTCTACTAAAAGCTGCTAAGCTAAAGATAGATATAAGTATAACCAAGAAAAATATAGTATTACCAAGAGCATGGCCTATGAAGATTCCTGAAGACAAATAAATAACTTCACATTAAAAGTATCATGCTGTCAGATGTGTGTATATGGAGTAGGATTCGACTCATATTAACAAAAAGTTAAACAACAAACTTCAGTGGGAATCCCTCTGCAGCCAGTGGAGACATGCATTTCCCTGGGGTGATCCATCCCTTCCCAAGTAGTGTCTTTGTGTTTTCTATCACAAAGGGCTTTCTACTTGCAATTCTATGGCCTGTCTTTCACTTGCAGCTCAATTCTTTCATTGAAGTCACAACGGAAGTGTTTTCTCATTTCTTATGACAATATTTTCTTGTTCTTGTGGGAATGACCACCAGCAGTGTGAGAATCACCCTTCTCCATCGTTTCCCCACATTTTGGTTACTCAGTGGACCAGATGGCATGCATGCAGACAGTTTAACTGGCTGCAGCGCCTCCTCCCAAAGTGTGCTTCCATCAGCACTTCACAGCATTGTGCCCATAAAAGCTGACATTTTGAGCATGTCTTGAAGACACCCATACAGGTACTACCGAAGTTTGTGTGCACGTGTGCTGGTAAAACACCTGCTGCTGATGGAAGCAGAACCTGACGGTGCTCAGCTGTGGATCTTGTCACTCTTCCCTCCTGATGGCCACCAGGGAAACTTTTCTTTTTCCCTTTTCTCTCTCTCCTGTTTTTATCTTTGCCCAAAAGCTACTTAGACTGCCTATGTATGCCACCAGCTATAGAGCCTGCTGATAAATCTCTGTGCATGTGAATCTGTCTCCTTTTGTGCCAGAATAGGTGACTGATATCTTTTAAAAACCTAATTTTCTGACAACTGGAGTTAGGTCAAACAAATCCCACCCTCAGGCAGTGCTAAGATGGAGGGAGCTGGCAGAAGCCCTTTCCTAACACCTGACTTTTAAATACTTAGCTTATGTGCAGAGTCCTGAAGACTGTGAGCAATACACAGTAGCAATAGGATTATAGCTTATGCTGGTATAACAACTTAATTGTTCATGCTCAGTCTTTCCAATATTTCCCAAAGCTTCCATTCTGTTCCAAAGTAAGCTTCAGCCTAACAAGTACTTTTATGTGGTAAGACTAATAGACCATAGTCACAGAAGAATTGGAACTGTGAGAAGTAAACTCTCTAGTTTAGTACTTGTAACTCAAGACTCACAAGCTGCTTTGATCAATATAAAGGTAATTAACTGGAACATGAAAAAGAAATAAATATAAAAAAAATAATGAAAACTAAGTTATTATTCAGACAATTGAAAAAAACAAAAAACCAGGATATGCAAAAGAATGTGGAACACTTAATTCCATTTCTTTGTGTATTTTTATTATCAATTGTCCTCACTAAGAAGATCCACAATGGGAACATCATCCCAATTTTTAATCACTCTAAATACAGACTTGTGAAGCATCATATAATTACCCTTTACTCTCCCGTTTCTCCCATAAGAATGATAGAAAAAGAGGTGTTTTTAAAATAGCATGCTGCAATAGATAATGGCCAAGTATTTATGAAATATTAGCTGTTAGTGAGACTCCTCAGAATAGCAAATTGTTACCCATTATCTAAAGAAAATGAAGCTGCAAAAATACCCACCACAGGGTACAGGTTGTAACAAGAAACATAATATCTTTAAAAGAATAAGAAAGAAATATGAAATACGAAAAGTTCCAGTTTAAGTACACAAAACACAAAAGCCTTCGGTTAAGGCATTCTAAGAGAAGCCTGACCCACCAGCCTTCCAAACCAGGCAGACAGTAAGTGAGACACAGCAGAGCAAATTAGGAACACACAGACATAGTTATGTAGTTTCTGGAGCAGAGCTGATTCATATTCAGCCTAAGAGAAGCCTAGGGAAAAAGCTAGCCTGGCAGAAGCAGTCTGTTAAAACATTTGCTTACTCATTTAGCTATTAGACATAATCCATAATTCAGCATTAAGTAGTTTGTTCGAGGCAACTCAATGTTGAGAGTGCTCTTAACTTTTTTTGAGTCTCCTAATGTGCTTTTCTTAAAGAACTAGCTTCTAGGAATTATTTTTACTTAGTTGTTGAGTTACAATTGTTAAGCATATTTCTGGCCTCAATAGCTGTGCTAGATTTTGAAAATATTATCAGATGATATAAAACCAGAAGGCAAATAAAAACAAGTGCAATTATTGTTGTCTTGTTTTGACTTATTCTTCTATTGTGATTTTTGAACGGCAAAGATTAAGCACATGCTTTTGCTAACTTGAGTTGATATCTGTTGTAAAGGAGGGAAGAGAACTGGAGTAAATAGGAGGCAAGTAGGACTTAAGGCTTGAAAACTAAGGGCTTTCTGGAACTGAGACTTGGTCTGTCTTTTGTACAAGCTAATTTAGATTCTACTTATCTAAAAAGCAACTCAGCAATATATTAATTTATTCAAGTTGTTCAAAAGTAATTAGTGAACAAGTCAAAAAATAAAACTAATCAATGTTACAATATAGCGTGTCTGAAATAAAAAGCTACAAAGTACATAAGGAAAAGTAGCCTTCATTTATATTAAAGAAAATTCACTTCACATAAATAGTAAATGTCAGTTAAAGCCAAGGGAAATATGCACGATGTTCAGCAGTATTAAAACTGACATAACATGAATGATTGTCAAAAACTGATGGGATCTGGCAATGTTAAGAAATATTAAATAGGCAAGATATTTTTTATACTGTTTTACCATTTTTGACAGTTTATATACCTAGAAAAAAGGTTCATTTATAGTTGTAAAAGGCAACCTATTCAATTTTGTTTCATATTCTCTGAGACACTTGAGTAGCTATGAAAAGATAATTTGGGCTCAAATAAAGGCTTTTGTAATCGCTGCCAACTTGGCCGAATACTGTTTTGAGCAATATGGACAAGAAATTTGACAGTATACTTAGTTCAATACAAAATTAATAAAGGCAACTGAAAGCAAAAGCTGCTCCTTACAGGGGGAGAGAAAGTGAAGGAACTTGTTATTTCCACACATTTTTTCGTCTTTCTCTCCTATTAAGGATTACAATCCATTCATTTTGATCTACAGGTTTCATTGAATTGGTGCCTCCAGGAATTAGCCTGTGTCTTAAATACCAGATTTTTAAATGAAAAACAAAGTCTTTGACACTGAGTCATTCATTGACCTGGGGTTACGTGAACATAGCATTCGCAAGTTGTTTCCTTCCACGTATACTTTTAAAAATATGGTTGATTGTCACTTACTGTTTTAGCCAAGTGACACACAGTTTTTGTTTTCCAAAAACAATCCTGCTTCTTTATGCTGCCAACCCCCATCTTCCCCTCACTTCTTAATTTCTATTCTACAAGATGAATGGCACCCAGGAGGGAAACAGTGACACCAAAATTCCAATTCTGTGTCTTAAATTAGTTGATATAATTTTTTTGTTGACTGTTAGGACCAACATAGCCTTAGTATTTATGGAAGATAATGATATATCTATTTGAAAAAGAACCTGTGACCTACATAAAAGAGGATTAGAACCAAAAAGTCCAAAAATCCCACACTTTGCCTTCCTTGTAAAATATAGAAATTTTGGAAGACTTTAAAAATAGAATATTATATTAATCACTCCAACTTTTAGCAAGAGAGAGATGTTTGGAAAATGTTGTTTTATTGTCTGAAGCTGCATATGAACTTCAAAACACAAATTCTCAAGAATATGCACTATAAATATACACACTGGAATGAGAAAAAGAAATTGAAATCCATAAGGCCATTCAGAGCCACTGCTTCTGCTGTCAGCAATAATGATTTTTTCTTTCTTCCCTAAGTGTTGATTGCTAACATGATACAGCACCAGAGGCTTCCATCAATGTGATGAAATAAGCTATTCCAAGACCCAAAACTTACTTTGTCACATTCAGAGTTGTATCTACAAGATCACATTCTTCAAATTAAATGTTTTCAGATAACTTTTTCATTATAATAATTTTTCCAGAATACTGCAGTTTGAACACCAACAACCCTTGAAAGGAAAACAAATATAATCACATCATTTTGAAAACACACACACACACAAAAAAAAAACAAAAAAAAAAAAAAACCAACCAAAACCAAACAAAAACAAACGTTCAAAAAAGCCCACAACCATTGAAGAGGTAAAGGAAAAGGTAAAGTCAATGCAGCAGGAGTTGTAAGAATGTGAACAGAGCATCTCACATCAAAGGTATATTGTGTAGTGTTCTGCTGCTGCACTCAGATGCAGGAGCTAGGACCGGTGGGTGACACCCTCTGGGAGAGAGGCACGGCTGTGTCACTGAGGCAGGATGGACCCGCGTCTCCCTGTGCTGTTCCGGGGCAGCTGTGCCATGCCTGCTGGAGACATCTCCATCCTCCATGGAGGAGCCATGGAGACATCTCAGCTCACCCGCGCTTGATAAATCTCAGCAGATTTTGCTGAAAGAGCAGCTAAGTCTGCACTTTCCTTTGTGGGTTTTTCCATCCGTTTTTGTCTGTCCGGAACATTTCATCCAAATCTACTGGTGTTTAAGGCTTTGCTATCTGGGTGACTAAATAGGACTAAAAACTTGAGAGTTTTATTTGGAACAACACCTCTCTCATTTTGCAGCAAGGACACATCTCTGAAAACATCTTTTGCAATTCCAATTTCCCCCAAATTCCTTCCAGGAGGCCGGAACAAGGAAGTGCTATCACAAATCACCACAACACCTTGCATTTCCGTCACAAGAAGACATAAAAATATTCCTGTGGAAAACATACCAGTGCACACAAGAGTGCATAAGTAAATAAATAAACATAAATAACCATTATAAATAATAAACATTATAAATAAACATAAGAAATAAACATTATAAATAAACAATACTAACACAGTTTATTTTTGCTTAGCAAAATGACCTCTCTTACCCTAAAGAAGGTACCCTGAAAGTGCAGAAAACTTGGCAGACAATTCTGAGGAGAGGTTGCATAGTTGGAGTCTCCAGACTAAATTCATTTTGTCCCAGGTTTAATTAATGAATGTGGTTTGTATGGGAAGACAGGAGGCAAAAAAACTGCTTTCAACATCACCTGTCTTAGAGAGAGATAAGAATTTTGAGGCAGTGTACTCTAGTGGGGTCTGGTTTATATGCATCTCTTCAGTTATATAATGACAGCCTTTAGTTATCTGACTCACATCCTACCTCTCAGTGTTAGGTATGAATCAAAGCCATCCCTGGTCAGAACGCATTACCCTTTGTCACTGGAACACCATGTGATGGAACAAGAATTATATAAACTCTCAGGCTTTTGTTTTAGGCATCTTTTCTCTCAGTGGCAAAAAAAAAAAAAAGAAAATAGTCTAGAAAAGTTGAAAGCAGAATTAATTACAAATTTACTTGTTCATGTAGAATAATCTGTCTTTAAAATAGCTCAGCATTGAAATTGCCTCAAAGGCAGAAACATCTCCTGTAGAGCAGAAGCACATACACCCTGGCTAAAAACAGAAACCTGAGATTTTACTGTTGATCAGCTTTGCCATTGCTTGTACTTAACATTGGTGCCCAATTGCATTGCAAGCACTATAGAAGTTTAATGATAACCCTGAGTGTCACCTAAAACACAATACGCAGGTAGGATGAGTATGTGGAAGCAGAAAACCAATGTCAAAATGCATTCACGTAAAATGATACAGTCCTAAGAAACCTGCCCCTTCAGCACAAAAAACTCATGCATACATAGATCTCAGAAGGATTGTGTTCAAGAAACAGATGGAAGTTTGCATATTTTTCAAAATGAAAAGTGAAGCAATAAGAAATAGCCTGCAGAGAGCTAGACAGTCCAGATCACTCACCAGTAGCTCACTGTTCAGGGACTAGGAGGGCAGGGAAGGAAAAAAAAAACCACAAGAGTGAGCAAAATTTTTTCACCTCAATAGGCTGTAGTATTTGACACTGGGGTTACTTTTTTTCCTGTACGAGAAGGAAGGAAAGTTCAATGTGCTGGGGTGAGAGACACTAGCTGTGCATTTGAATAGTGCTTGCAGTAATGACTAATCAGCTAAAAGGAGCCTGCAGCAGGGAGTGAGTGTGTTATGCAGCCTCTAGCCTTGAAACAGCAGCTGGGCTTATTTTGAGAGGGTAGAAATTTAGCAGAGCCTTTCATACCAACAGGAAAATGCACAGGAGCAGGTAAACACACAAATACACCACTTATGACCATTCCATACTGCTTGGAGGTCAGTGGGTGACTGCGGGTGCCCAGGAAGCTTTGAAGCTCTGCCTCTGTACTGCTCCGAGCCAGTAGCTCCAGCTTTGTTTTCCCCATGAATGGAGCAGAAGGGTTATGTTCTCCTCTTAGAGGCCTCTGTTCGGTATGGTTTCTAACCCTGCTCACAGTTAGATGGGGTGAAGGCAGCTTCACCAGGCAATAGTTCCTGTGTTGGACAGACTCGCTGGAAATTCACTGCTGTTCTAACCTCCTGCAAAAACATACCTGTTTGGAAGCCCATACACCTTTCAGCACACATGCACAGGCATGTTATAAACTGCTCCTGATTTTCTGGGATATTTTCTGGAGGGCCCCAGAAAATGGAAAAAAACATGGAGAACACAGAAGATGTGTATTGTAAGTATATATAATTAAAAAGTAGGCGAAAAAACTTAGCAACACAGTAAATTTAAGGGATGCTTAAAAACAGTTTTGACTGTGCACCAGGGATATCCCAAGTGTTGTGAAAACAGCCAGTGATGTTAACTGTACCACAGGCAATTTGATGCCTTGTATTATAGTACAGAACATCATGTCACCTCTGGTACAGTTAATTCCCGAGCTACATAATTTCCCTATTCAAAAACAAATTTATTGACTTTAGATTATTGGCTTACAATCAGGGTACCATAACATATCTTTTCTGATAGCTTTTAAGTATTGCAACTATCCTTTTTTCTCCCTGTACACAATAAAGGAAAGAAAAGAAGAGAAAAGAAAATAAAAAAAACCCACTTATATACCTGAATATCAGAGTCTTATTTTGCCTCTGATAACAAACAGGAAAATCCATATAAAATTAGTCTTTTTGTGATGTGCACCTGAGAAGCAGACAGCAGAATTTTTTAGCATAATAACTCACTGTTAGATTTCCACTTTCCATGCATCAGTGACAGGGAAGAGAAGAAACAACATCTGTGCTTTTTAAATAGCTGCAAACTTAGAAAAACCCTTCTAGAAATAGGGAAAGCCAAGGTCCCAGAAGGGCAGAGTAGAAAAGAGCTTGTCTGAAGCATTTTAAGCACTGATTCAGGTCTGGCTGTGTAAATGGCTGACTCTATTAAATCGGATGAAATGACCACCAATATGGTCCTAGCCCATCACTGGTTAAGAGATTAAAGAGACTTGGATGTCCCTGGCTCTTCAGCCTGCAGAAGAGCTCCACTACCTTTAAAAGGGGATAAATGCAGTACATGCAAGTGGAAATGAGTAGAGAATGGTCATATTTAGCAGAGGATTTATACAACCCACTGCCTGATGAATTGGAAATCAAGTTCAATTCAAGTGCAACCATTTTGGAATTCAGAAAACCGTCCTGAGAAAAATCACTCAAAAAGGATTTAAGCAGCAATCAAATAACAGGCTGTAGTACTGAGCATGTAATGGTAAAACAAACAACACAGAGGAAACATACTGAAAAGCTACAATAACTGAAAAGATGTAGTCACTGGCTTTTTTTTTTTTCTCTCTTGTTTTTCTGTTGCATCTTCTGGACAAAGAAAGCGGAATGCCCTAGCCAAGGAGTTCCCCTGTGTCATAGTTAGCTCAAGTGCTTTCCCCAAGTCCCACTGGTGTAAAGGAACATATTGGCAGGGAAGGGACATGGTTATACTGTTCTGGCAAACTCCATCTGGCATATATGTCCCAGGGGTGCTGCAGACAGCTGGCATTAGTTTTAATAGTCAGATTCAAATCTTTCTCCAGATCAATGTGTACAAATCAGACCTGTAACCCTGTTGCTGTGCTCCTGCACGAGGCAGGCTTTTCCACAACTGGAAAACACTGAGTTTTATCTTATTTGTTCATTTTTAAAGCTAAAATATTATCCACTGAAACATCAGCCACCCAGCATCATACTCCCATGTCTGTTGTCCTTCAAGAAGAGAAAACTGGGTTTAAAGCCCTGTAAAGGGGATCTGTCTCAATCTGTCCTAATCTGTTGAAAAAGAAAACCATTATAACTGCAGCTCAATCCCTACAAACTCAGGATATCAAACTCTCTTAACAAAAAGATCAAGTCAGTTAAAATGAACATCTTCTTCCACCAGCAGTACCAAATATTGGCAACAGACTGGATCAAATGTCCCTACAAGATTCTTCATAACCAAAATCTAGCTGAAATCATACCTGAAGAGCCTGGGTGATACCCTAAAAATTTCAACAAAGAAAAAATTTGTAAAAAGCTAAAGTTGTTACTTCCGTCTTTTTCCCAGGTATCCTGAATGAGTACTTTAAAAAATAATTTCATTAATTTGATAATTTAAATACTTATCAATATTAGAGCAAGGAGTCAAATAATACATATGAAAATAGGTGTTCATTGCAGACTGTATCATAATTCAAGACTGTGGTGCATTTTTACAGAAACATGGGCAACACAAATGGGCAAAAATATTAATAAAAAATATATATCTATTGCTGTGGAATTTTACTATCAGGAAGAAGTATAGCAGCCAAAAGACTTCTTTCACTGTTCTACATCAGGGACTAATAAACTGTCGCCCCAATATTGCAGACATTAGTCCTTGAGAATGATCCCATTGAAATTTAAAACCTCAAATGTTCTTTTTGCATATGCTGAAAAGTCTTTTTTTAGAAAAAATAACCTTGAAGTCATTCCAATATCTAAAGCCATTGTAGACCAAAATTGCTGCTTCCATATGAGATTCATTTTAACAGAAGAGTATTCAAAAACTGTCTTTTAAAGCTTAAAAAATGTCTTCATTTACGTAAAATTTGCTAATAGTATGAATAATGATACAGACCTGGATAGCAAAAATACTTTTTAACATAAGTGTTGGGTTTCCCTTCATGCTGTTTTAAGTGCCTATTATTCTCTTCACAGTTACATATTAGCACAGCACCAATTGCGCACTAATTCCAATTCTTTCATGACTCAGCAACTTGATCTGAAATTAGTGTCAAATATTTGCGTTCTAGTAACAAATAAGGATTTGCTTGAGCGGGTTCTCTGTGGCATCATATCCAAATGTGGCAGTTCTATTACTTAACATTTTAAAATATGATCAAAAGGGTAATTGGTCTTGAAAAACCCCCAAACCCCAACATAATCCCTCTTCTCCAGTCCAATACTTTCCTTATGGCTGCGTGGGAAGCTGTTCAAGTTTGACTGTCTAATGAAACAACTAAAAGAAAGAGATAGGTTTTTAGGGCTATCTGCTGTAGCAAGACAAGGGAGATACAGATTTTTCATGGTGTGTTTCTTCCATTATCCATATATAAAATATTCTGGTTTATGTAACAGAACATTTTCTCCCTCCCCGAGACACTGCTTTGAGTGAGACACTTGAACTGCCTCTCAGCCACCTGTACAGTACTTTTCTGATATGTCCATGAGAACTTCATTGAAAAAACTGAGATTGAAGAGTGTGTGTAGGTGTGTGTGTGTAAACCTTAAAAACAGAGTGAGGGGAGAGAGAAAGAATGAGAGACTGGCACAATGTAACCAAAAGCAGAAAAAGAGGTATCTTTCATCAAAATGGTGTCCAGAAGGTATCAAACTTGACTAATGGCATTTCCTTCTTTGGATAGCAAAGGCATTTGAAACAGCCTTAACACTAGTTTATTTCATAGTACATATTCAAATAATCTCTCTGCATATCCCAGAGTTTCTCAGTTTTCCCCCCATATAAATAAAGTAATTTTGACAGAGCTAAGGTAGACATTGCAATGCAAACAATTTAAATGTAATAGTTGTGATCAAAAGTCCCTTGCCTTTTCTGGGAACATTTTCATTGACCTTAGTGAGTTTTGGCTGAGCTCTAAAGGAGATTGTTAAAGTCTCTGATTCAAAATCTAACTAAAATGTGGAAAATTAAGACTTATAAGGGACAGGTTTGTAGCTGCTGTAAATTTTCATAGCTCTATTGACTTTGAGAAAGTTTAAATAATTTATACTAGCAGATGATTTGCCTTCAAAATTCACAAACAACTTTCATTCCCCTTCTATTTATCTTCCACATTGCGCATATCACATTTTGGAGAGTAAATATGAATGTACAGTCAGTACTTTGACTTTTATTTTTTTATTATCAGCTCTTGGAAGATGAATAAGTTGTGTGCCCATTGATTTCCTGCTGTTCTGTATGTGGAGCGGATAATAAATCCATATCACATCAAGTGTGCCTTAAAAAAAACCACACTCTGGATTTTAGAGCACATAATTAGGTCAAAAAGGCAGCCTGGATAGCTGGCTTGTCTGGAATCAAAGAGAGTATCTGGAAACAAATTGAATATAGCTTGTAGACATTTTCATTGACACGATGACTGAGAATTTCAAATTTGTATATACTGTAGTAAATCCATAGGTAGTAAAAAAGTAATTTGGAGATCTTTTCTTTTGAGAGACAAAATTCAAAACTTTTGATTCCTATGAGTTATTGTGGTAGGAAACAAAGAGTTCTTTTGTTGAAGAAAGATTTGAGTGTGCTGGTAGGGAAAGATTATGAAGTTAGGAAGCATGCAGGTTTTTACCAGAATCGTAAAATAGCTTAGATTTAAAAAGACCTATGGAGGTCACCTGGTTCGACTCGCTGCTCAAAGCAGGGCCACTGTTAGATTTAGATCTTACTTTGAATTTAGATCATGTTACTGAGGGTAATATGATGTCAAGTTTTAAATATCACCAGAGAAGAATCATCTCCCAGCTTCCCTGGGCAATCTCTCAACGGGCTTGACCCTTGTTACTGTGAAAGGATCAAAAAATAGTTTTCACAGTGTTTAACTGAAATTTCAATTATTATAACTCATGCCCTTTTGTTTTGCACCTGTCAGAGGAGCCTGGATCCACCTTTCCTTCCATCAGCTTTTCCGTGCACCTCATGTGTTTCATCCCCCTTATCATTTTGGTGGCCATCCTCTGGACTTGCCCTACCATGTAAACACCTTTCATGTCTTGGGGGCCCCAAACTGGACACCTTTCTCCAGATGAAGTCTCACAAGCAGCAACATAAGGGACACGGTCACTTTACTCGAATGACTGCAAATAATTTGATAATTAGCCTGTTTAGCCTGTAGTTCGCCTCCATTGCTGCGACAGCACACATCTGGCTCAAGCAGCACATTGCTGACCATCCTCAGATATAGCCCAGGGCCAATCTTTTAAGTGTCAGGGACTGAATTTTAGGATGCCCCTTCCAGGTTCGTTATATATGGCTGAGTAAATATCTGCCTAGGTTCCAGCTTGTCCTCCAATCAGACTTTCTGCTTGTGGAGGGGCTGTTGCGTCAAAGGAAAGGTGAAAAGATGTGTATTAGTGAGTTTGCTTAGCTGCTGTTTTAGCTTTTATTGTGAATGTAAAAAAAAATGGGTGTTGAAATGCCCTTGAGATATAACTATGTTTTAAAGGATGTGGAAGGTTAGACATTAAAACAACCATGGATTATTAATTGTGCAATAAATTGTTTTCTTATCCACCATATGGGTCATGAGGTTTGTCAAAGGGATAGGGAAAAGGAAATGTATTGTCAGTAGTATGCACAGGATACTCATACAGGCCCTGGAACTTGGATGAGCACTGATATTAATAAAGAAACAAATTGGAAATACAGATTGAACCACACTTGTACATGCCATGTAAGGCTAATTAATTAAAAAGATTTTTTTCCATTGCTCTTAAGTGTCCATTTAGTATCTAAGTAATATTGACTTCTTCCACCTCTCTATGGTGAGATAAAAACATTTCTTTCAGATGGGAGTGCTGCTTCTGTTATCTGTGCCTTTGTCACCTTGAGACAAGGCTGCCAAAACACAGCCTGTGTGAAACCATGTATTTGTGGGATCATTTTGAAACTAAAGCAAGTTACGAATTCCATTTCCTAAGTATTATGGGCCAAATCCTGTGGTGAACACACAATTATAACAGTTCAAAAAATACACTGGCTATTAATTTACAAGATGCATTTGAACTTATAATGTCTTTATTATTTGGATCCCAGTTAAGTGTCTTTTTCTTTATAGATTGGGAGTAGATCTAGGACTAGAGTCAGTTAAAACTGAGTTATATCTCAGCATGATTTGTATTTAGAACTGCTCAGTCTTGGTCTCACTATTCAGTTTTGGTTTTTTACCCCACAAAATTACATAATTTTTTTAACTGTGGAAATATGATCAAAGACATAATCTATGGCAGACATAGAAAATTTTTTATCAAGCCAATCTGTTCAATGTGGAGATGACATACGTAATTTCCTTCCTAATGTTTCGAATACTTAATTACTTAAAAACTTAATTACTTCTTTATAAGTTTTTAAACTTTGTTAGATTCTAAAAGACACTGAGAGTGGTCTAGTCAAGTCAGAAACGCCTCTGGTTTACACACAAACACTTACAAAGCTATGGCTTGTAGACCTGCATGTGGACCAAATGTTAGTCAATAGCGGAAAGCAGGGTGAAATTCATAATCTGATCTGAAGTTCATTGAACTTTTCACTTAAGTCTTTGAAGCCATCTGGTTCAAGAAGCTTTAGACCGGCCTTATAGAGGAAGTTCTTTTTAGAAAACAAACTTTCTCACTGAGATATTTGTAAAGTGAAATGGCATATTTAAGAAATGCACTGTGTGCATCGTCTTTCTGATGTGTCCCAGCCATCTGAGCTATGATAAATATCACCAGAAGGCTATCTATAATATTATTTCCTTTGTTGGAGTATTTTGGTATTACTAGAATCACTTTGGGGTCTCCATGGACAAAGGTGACTGTTACAGAAGAGTCTCAGGGAACAAGCACCCCTCCTGACAGCTCCCAGCAGGCAGCTACTCAAAGGACAGGGAAAAGAATGGAAAGTAAAGTACTTTGACTCCAACAGGCTACTCTTTACATCGATATAAGTTACTAAACTGGAGGTGGCCCTTGAGAATTGGAAGACTATAACCAGGTTTTTGAAAGCTCCCACTGTTCCACTTCCCACAGAAGAAAAAAGAGGTATCAATGAATCTCATTACCCTGACCCGTGAAAATTTTTACTGCATTAGTCTTTACCTGGACACCTTTTAGAAATACAACTACATTGGAGAAAATTGTATAAAAATTATGTGCTGCAGTAGCAAAAGGAAAGCTTTCATAAGAAAGCATAAATCTAGCCTATTCTACAAACTTTCTTGTCTCAAGACAATGTTGCTGTATTATATAACAATTATCAGCAGAATTACTTACCTTGTAAATCTTTTGTTCCTGGTTTTACAGTGTGATCCCTCTCTTAATGCAAGTACGCAGCAATTAAGCATCAGCATTTTCCATTCTGCTTATCTGACAACAACACACCTGGTCTAAAATCTGTGAACCCAGTCACCCACCCTCCCCACTGTCTTGCCTGAGCTGAGTCCCGAGAATTCAAACTTATATTTTTTTGCATTAGTGGCAGATGGACAATATTGATGGAAACAAACAGCTGCTGATTTGTCACTGACCCCAGGGAGAATACACAGAAATTTGATTCAGTCTCTATAGTCTCTAGTCTCCTGACTCTGAAACCTTGTTAAAGGCTTGCACAGATGCACACTACATAATCTCTAGGGTAGGGCGTGTGTTTGTAAGATCATTTTTGAGATGTTCCAAGCTTTGGCCAAAGATTAAATATACTGGGGAGGTCTGTTCTTTAACTTCAAATTAGTAATTAGTGTTGTTGTTTATAAACACTCCATGCATGGTGTTCTCTAAAACAGCAGAAGGGGAAGCTATGGAAATGGAAACTGACTAGGCTGAACCCACTATCTGTGGCACTCTAGGCTTTGTAATACTGGGGATCTCTGAGCCCTCAGTAAAATGTGTGGATATGGAGATTCTCTAGTGCAAGGTCCAGGACTTTGGTGTTTTGTTGCTTATTTGTTCCCTTCTTTATTTAGCTTTTTTTGTTTGTTTGCATTTTTGTTTGTTTGGTTTGGTTTGGTTAATTTTATTTTACAGTTCGGGATGTTTTAGTAGTAAGCACATGTTCTAATAATAGGCTAGCTGTTTCCAATAACAGTTTAAAATACTAAACTTCTCTTTTTAGTCTTTTTCAAGCTGCTTTAAGCGTAACTTCAGATGAAATAAGGAACTGCTTTCTCCTGTTGTAGACTGAAACATAGCACCAGTAATATTTTGACCCCTTAATTTATGCCTTACTCACAATTCTCTGGTTTTATGCCTTTCTAAGATGTGAGATTTTCACTTTTCCAACACATCTCACAACACCTAAAATTCAATATACCAACAAAACAAAGATACTAGCAAATACAGCCCTTGGAGTGTAGAATCCAACAGAATTTATTTCGAGTCACACCCAGATATAGTTGAAACCTGATAATTATTTAATGTGAAAAACTTTGAATACTGCTTTTCCTGCTAAATGTGACTGGATAATCTATCTGTATTTAAAGACGAATAGGGTAAAACTCTTCCTATGGTGTGGGCAGGACAGGTGGCTAAATGTAATTATAATTACACAACTTCACAAAAAACAGAATGCTTAAAAACTTTGAATTTCCATTCCTTCAATGATTAGGAAACAAAAAATATTGATCAGAGTAATAGAGATCACTCTTCACAGAGAGCACCAACTGCTGTTCATGGTCTTAGTAGAAATCAAGGACCTACAATAATCTCTGCAATGCACCCTTTGCTCTGCTCTCTGTCACGGGAAGAAAAGTGCAATTTGCTTCAGAATTAGTGACTCCTTGTTCATAACTGTTTGTATTGCTTTGTATTCCATATAGAAGTGAAACATGCCCAGGTAATTTCTGTGAATATACTATGAATCCAGAATACCAGCAGTTGCAAAAAAGACTTTGTTTATGTAATTATAGGTATCTTGTAGAAACTAAATTGCCAAAAAAATCAATGGGTAATTTTCCAGATACAACTAGAAACTGAAACGTGTGCTCTGATCAACAGACTGCATTTTGACCATGCAGTGGATTTTAAATAAAAGATTTAAAGTTTAATATTTTTTTATCTGTGTTCCTGTCAGAGGAGAAGGATGTTGTAGAAGAATGGAAGAAGACAGACTTCTTCCTGTAGTCAATACTTGCCAAAAAATGAGATAACACAGTGCTAAGCAGACAGCAAAATATGGTTTACCCTTTTACAAACTAAAATAAATGCTTATTGCTTTAGACTACAGGTAATATAATTTAAATCTCATTTGTATATAGCAAATTAAATAAGTTTTAACAAGTGAACAGGATGAACAGGAAAGTCAGATATTTCCTCATGGGATTTACCTTCCTTTTCTGCTCCATTTTTCACTGTTAGTCCTTGTGATATAACCACAACACAGAACAATCTGTCTTTCACATGCCACTGTGAATTTTAACATTTTCATTTAATTTTGTGATTAATTTCAGTGTTTGCTATGATTTTGATCAGCAGGTAGTGGTAGAATAAATACAGATTGCTAATGAGTATAAAACTGACAAATTCATAAAAACAAGGCATTACAGTTTTGTTTCCTTGCTTGTTTTACCTAAGAACAATGTTTGTAAAGTTAAAGGAAAATTAAAAAAAAAACCAAAAAACTGTACCTCCAATGAATCATCCCAAACAGAGTTATCTTTCAGATGATGAAAGATATTTTCTGCTGCCACCAATACATTGGGTCAACTTATTATTCTGACTTGTTCTTTATGTCACCAGAGATATCAAGACATTATAGAATATAGCGAGCAGGCTGAAAAAAAGGAGTGGGGGAACTTTGTCAGGTTTTGATGTCACTGGACTTTGACTGCATCTACAACAAATCAATTACATGGTCCAATATGGATCTAAAGTCTGAAAAGCCTTGATTTAAACTACTTGCATCTCACCTCTGGAGAATGTGATGTGAATCTGATTCACAAAAAAAAGGAGATTGAGTGATTTTCCCGTGAAACATATTACAGGCCACCTGAGTTTGGAACTATATTTTTTTAGACAAGTCCCTTATGGAAGTAGATACCTTTGATACTAGACAAGAAAAATGATGTTGCAGCTGTTCCAAAGAAAAAAGAATTCAATATTTGGGATTACTCTGTCCCAGTAATGCTTAGCAAGTATATACAAGCACTAAAAAATTTAATACCAACACATCCAATTCAAAGTATGTCTAGCTAGTTTGACAGGATCAGCTTGATTAAAGGAGACAGAAGTTTCTCTAATTCAGGTGTTTTGGAGGAATGCAATTCACTTCAGTTACATATTCACAGATATCCATATATGTGTGACAAAGCAAATGAACACTTCTTCTATACCCTCAATGTAAATTAGACAATATCTAAAATTATATAAATAATACTCAAGGTAATTTTATCTAGATTTTAAAAATCTGACATGAATTTAGAAAGAATTATTATTTTTTAATATTACACTTGCAAAGTATTTATTTTATATCCTTCAATCAAAAGCAAACAGAAATATCTAAATGTACTTATATATTTATCGTAACTTTATTATGACTTTATAGGAAAAATCTCATTTTTTAAAACATCATGTGAGATGATGTCATAAACTTCACTAAAGCATTTCCCCACAGTTCTGCAAGAACAAAAAATTAAGTCTCTTCTTCAGAAAAGTGTGCTGATTTTTTCTCATCTTTCTTTTATCTGACTGTCGTCATATTAGTCAATATATTTATGACAATATTACACTCTTTGGCCTTCCAAGAATTATCTACTAGTAAATTTTCTCTCCTTTTTAAGTTCAGTTTCTGCTTGTCACCCTTATTACAAATACACTTAATAACCCTTTTTTCTGAGAGAGGGAGGCTTTTGCATCCTTCCTAACTGTAGCTCTGTGTACAGTATCTCTGTGGTCTTTGCTTTATTCCTACATTTTTTTGGTAGCAATCCAAGCTATTTTTCTCTTTCGTTATTTTTTCTGCTTATCTGGCAGTCAATAAACAGCCTTGGATTTAGCCATATTGGTCTCTTTCTCTATTTCCATGAGTGGAACAATTTGAACCTGTACTTTTAAAATTACTTGCTGACAAGTGCCTGTTCTGCCTACGTCCTTTGCTCTTAAGCTTACTTCTCAAATCTCAGTGTTTGCTCACTGCCTGCTCATTTGCTGTTTGTTATTCTGCTCCCTGGGCTCTTTTCTGAAAAGCTGTGAACTCTGTCAATTTGCTGTCATTCTCATTGATGTTGTCTTCAGCCCTCATAGTACCAGTGAATACTTTTCTGTTGGCTGGAATCAGTCCAGAAAAAATGTTTCCCTCAAATATTTTCTTGAAGTTTTGTACTGAAGTCTTCTCATGACACATTCTTAGAAACTGCTGGACATCATATCCCCACAGCACTCTCTACCCACAGTCAAAACCCTCAATTGCCAGTGGGTAATTCTGCTACATACTTATAAAAAATACTCTCAAAAAGTTTTATCTATCTGGTCTGTAGTTGGATCTACAGTCTTCAAGAGAGCTAAGTCTGAAGTCAATATGTGATGCACTAGACAAAGAATATATATCCTTGTTCCGCTGTCTGTCCTTGGACAAGTGAATCTTTTATTATAATATTTATGCAATTTGAATTAAAAGGGGTAATTGGTATGTCTCTCTTATACCAATGACATTGTATTTTGTTCTTTTAATCTGACTTCTAGCTCCTTTTATTTATTCTTGTATTGTCTGCCCTAGTATATTTTTGTGTATGTTTGATTTTCAGTAAACTGAACTATTATCATCCTTCACAATCCTCTTATGAGTGGATTCTCATTAATTTTTTCCTTCTTGCATTTTGTTCTTACTTTGGGCTTCCATTCCTCAGGCCTCTCTGTTCCTTAACCTGTAAACATCTTTTCACAAGCTTTGTAAAAATGTTCCTTTTTTCTTTTTCTTCTTTACCCCACTACACGTGGAACTTCTTCTCAGATAAGGCAAACTGAAGTCCCCTGAGTAGCACCCTCTGTGCAGCCACACACTTGTCTCCAGGACACATCCAGTCTGCAGGTGTCTGCATATCCTTAGATTATATGTTGGCTTTACATATTTTCAACAGGTCTAGGTCTTCATACCTCTTAATGTGCAAGCTCGTCACTTTCCTTACAGGTTACTTTCATTAGATAACTTTTCTCAGAAAACATTTTAGTTTTTTGCCCTGCTGCAATATTTGATTTCTGAGATAAGATAAAATGCAATCACTCATAGTTTGATTTTAATATACTCCGTAGTCAGAATGGTGCATATTTTTACACACTAGACAACCATTTCAACCACTTTTATATCATTTTATGACCTTTAAATTTGATTATATTTGTATTTGTTTGACATTCTCACAGTCTTCGGAACTCTGAGATAATCCAAACAATACATTTTATCAGGAGACTCAAAGTCAATTGAGTAGTCATCAGATCATCAATAAAAAAATAATTAGTGTTACTAGGCTTAGTATTGATTGTTTGAAGTGCCAAAATATATGCACATTCTAAAACTTATACATGCAGTATCATAAATTATAATGAGAATTCCCAGAAAAAGTTGCCTGGTTTTGGCGTTTTTAGTGCGATTTATCCATCTGCTAATACCACTCCAAATACCACTCCAAATATGCCATTTTTTATAAAGTATAGACCAAATTCTGAAGTCTTGACTTGGTTTGAAGGAGAAATACTGAGTTCAGAACCTGTTTCCTCAGTACATTTGTGATGTTAGATACAGTATACCTGTGAGACTGTGTCACCTAACATTTTAAGACAATTAAACCTTAAGTTATGTGTGAAACTCTGGAGTGGGTATTACTAATTATCAGAACCTGAAAAGACTCTAAGATTTCTTAATTTTGTGGATACTCCTACATGTACTCTTAATTTTCAGGTTGTTGTGAGGGGCTTTTTTTATTTCACCTATATTGTAAAATATTTATGAAGACCCAGGACACCAAGCAGTTTGAATGAGTAAATTCAAACATGCATTTGATTCAAATTAAGTTCTTTACCTGTAAAAAACTATATCTTTCTCTGCATGGGTCTTTATTTTGAGACAACTTTGAAAATTCAGGTATCAGAGAGAACATCCGACAAGTTACAGGGTACTTTTTTTCAGGATCTTATCCCAGCCCCACTGCTGGTAAAGTGAGCAGTAGACTCTGCTATGACTTTCTCAACAACTGTTTGACAATGTCAATCAACTTGTCAATGAACAACTGATTGACACTAGGAAAAGGCCACCTCCCTGAGTTAAATACAGAAAAAAACAGACCAAGAACTTCTTGAAGACAAAACCTTAATCTCAGAATGGTCTTCTCTCATCCAGCATAGAAGAGTCTCATTGCAGATCTTGTCACAGTAATGTAAAATGGACTCCTTTGTAAGCAGCAACTTTTCTATGTGCTACTACAAGGACTATAAACTAAAATGGAATAAATAATATGAAATCGACTGTTATTTTCTCCAGTTTTCAATCCTGTTTCAATGTTCTCCGCTTTCATTATTTTTTTCTATTCAGAACTCCTTTTGGCTTTTAGTTTAAAATAGCAAGGATCAACTTCTGTTAAAATTGTAAACAGCACACACACTTCTTGTCAGACTTCATGAATACATAAATATTGAAGACTTTCTTGGTGGTGAAGCTTTCTAGTTTACTTTTATTACTCTTACTAAAATTCAGTAGGCAATTTCAAATCATGTTTCTCTTTAACCTTTGTTCTCTCTTTCATACATGTGCAATGACATGTTGACATTAGATATGTATATATAATACATATAAATCCTTTCTTGTACTTAGTTATTGCTATCACATTTTCTGATTCATTCTAATTGACATTCAAAAGAGCAGTCTAAAAAGATATGCTAAACACTTCATGAATCAGCTTTTAAAATTGTTCACTGTACCCAAAACAATAACTGCTGTATTTTATGCTGGGGGCTGGAAATGACAAATACTTTGTTGTTGTTCTTTTTGTAGGCTCAGAATAATTAGCAGTTGAATAGACTTAAAAAGGAAGATTCAGAGATTTCTTCTAGATACAGATAAGAAAAAAATATTAAAGAAATACAGTATAATTCTAAAGGCCCTCTATGAACAATAGGTGTTGCCTTGAACTTTGCATAAACTGGGCCTGCACTAAGAAGAACCCAATCAGATTAGACAGCAAAATAAAGAAAAAAGTTTTTAGCCAGCCTTTTATATACTGATACACACTCAGACTTCAGAAAACCTACTTAACTAAGAAAGTGCATATGTTGTATATCTATTCAATATCTAAGGAAATTCATATTCTCATGTGATAGGTATTTTACAGTATAAAATGTTAGAGAAAATATATCAGTACTCTTTGGTTGTGCAGACCAAATTGATTTACAGTTGACTTCTGTACTTGTTTCAACAGCTCTGTAGCACCAAGTAGGAAGAAGGGATCTTAGTGTTCTGCCACACTGAAAGTCAAATCTTTCTTCAAATGAAGAGTACCATGAAGAGAAGTTTGAAGAAATGACAGTGACATGCACTAGCAGGGAGGGACAAATCTTCAAAATTTATAGATAGTCATTATAAACAAAAAACATTTCTTAGAAGGAATTTTCTTACAACGATTAATGTTTTAAGACATATAATAATACTAAAGTCAATGGAACAATTTGTTGCTTTAAGGGTAAAATTCAAACTTTTGATTTAGTCAGAACAATATGACAATCCTAAGCAGAAGTGAACTTTGTTTCTGAAAGTTATAAGATGACAGGGGGATGTTAAATGAGCAATTCACTACATAAACCTTGTGTTTTTCCAGTATAAATCCTACTAGAAATAATACTGTAGAACATATAACTGGATTTGAAACTGATTTTTTTTTACTACACAATGCAATATTGCCATAGAAAAATACAGTGTAAGTACAGATTCCCTTTCACAAATTCAGCAAAAATATCTACGCTATCCATATTTCAACAAGGTATACATTATTTTTAATCTTATTGTATATATAATCGGTCTTACAGAAGGCAATAACTCTGTAGGATGAGCAAACTGCAATACCAATCTAATTTTAACAAAAACTTCAAAAGGAAGAAATAGTAAATCAGTGGCTATGGCTAGCTATTGGTTTTCAAATGTACAGTCCACTTTTCCTGAGCTTGAAAACAAATGTGAAATATCAGCCACATAAATAATGATCATAACATTTTGCTGTTGAGGCTGCCAACATGAAGCTAAATAGTAAGAAGAAAAGAGCACTTTATCAATCATTCATGCAAGATTATATCTGACATGAAGTTATATGTATCCTCTGGTATATGCATTTGTTTTTGTTTTGATTAAAATTAAGTAGTCTAAACACATGGACAGAGGTTATTTTTCCTGATATTAGGAATATATGAAAAAAACTTTGGAGAAATAGAGAAGAAGAGAAGGCTGATATTCCACTAAAAGATGGAATTGAGGTAAAAGGAAGATTTCCAGTGTTGGTCTCTGCAAATTACTCCCATTTTTAGCTCAACAAGCTGTATAAAAGCTCCAGCATCAAAGTCCAGATCTACCCTGTAGATTCTTACAGTAAGATGCTTTAATAACACTCTGAATGAGGTTTTCTTTTTGGCACTTGTCCTTTCCTGGTGACTTGTGTCAATTCTCCTCTCTCCAAATAGGTCTAGGGATGAGGGAGGGATGAGGGATGCCACCAACCTCCAAGACTGCAAGTGGAGAACAAGGAGATGCTGACCTTTATCTCAGGGACAGACTTGGGCTCAAACCCAAATCTGTCACTGCCTTCAGGGAAAGAAATAAGGCAATGTTTGCCCCATATTTTTTTTTTTTTTTTAAACTCTGCTATGTATTTCTTATATCCTGTTTTTTTCTTGGGCTGTTTTGTGTTTTTGCCTGTTTTTCAGTCAGTTTTTTTCTGTTAGACATAAGGAAAAGGAAGTTCATTCTATTGATTAAAATAATGACCCTTTCTAGAGCCCTTTTTTTCCACTGTGAATACTCATTAACTCTGCTGAGTTTACTTGAATTCAATGGATCTAGTCAAACAAATGAGAATGGAGCATGACTGAACTATGTTGCAACCCCAGCATTCACAGCTTTACAAATCCTAAGGTTTTGCCTGTGAAAAGCCATGTGGATAAGACACCATCCTTGGCACATGCTTTATTTAGCACAAGGGAGAATAACATCTTGATATTTCCTATGGTGTAAGGGACTTTAAGACCCCTCTCATGAGACAGCTACACACAGTGATAGTGCATTTTCCTGCTCCTACCTCCACCTATGGCACAGACCCAGCTGCTGCTGCTCATCTGATGGTTTTCTGAACCAGGGCAGTCCATCGGCCCAGCAAAAAGGGCAAGTACATTTTTGCCAGGTTACTGAGCATAGTAGAAGCACTGGGAGACTGGAGGCACACCACAGTTCATCCAAGGGAGGGGGCAAGACAAGGGGAAAAGGGGGCAAGGAGTAACTGAGGCTGGACAAAAGAGGGAAAACAGAGCAAGCAGATAGTTTGGGAACCACACCTTTCATGATATGTATGCAGTTATATTGGTTAAGCTCCATCATCTTTCTGCCATCTTTCATCCATTATAATATGACCTCCTGACTACTTGCTATTTTAAATTCAACTTCAGATCAGGAAACCACTGGGAACAGGAAAGCAAGTAAGGAGCTGATTCTGTGATGATGACCTGCAGACTGTGGTTTAACGTTAACTCTGCCATTTCTAACAGCCCAAACACGATTCGTCCTCTCTACATTTAGCCATTCATTCCAGTTCCTCCTAGGAGATTTGTCTTCTCTCAGTTATGCTGATTTAGCTTTTCACATGGCTGACCTCTAAACTGGACTTGCAAAATGAAGCACTCAAAGTAAAAAAAAAAAGTCTAGTCTTTAAACAAAAACATGCCATTTCATCAGTCTGATTTACAGTCAAGGCAAAAAACTGCAGAATTGGCATAAATAAATGTCAGGGCACAAAGGGAGGCAGGAATGCATTGGGCGCTTGTGGGGAGGGAGGGAGAGAAGGAGGGAGGGAGACATCTTACACGTGATACACTCCTGACAGAATAGGAGCATGAAGAAACTACAGACTTAATTCAGGCATTAGTTTAGACTTGTGAATGGTGTAGACAGGCGGCAGATTAGACCGCTTAAGAAGGTTGTGTAGTCTTCTTTGGTGAAGGTTTCTGAGAACAGATTAGACATGAGCCTGTCAGGATGTGCACTGCTTATCTGAGCTTGGGAGTTTGGGTACTATAGCTTTGTTTTCTACCAGTTGGTGGATTGTTATGGAATATTGTCAATGTCTGGTTATATCTATATTCCCAGTATACCTTCAAAATTAAGAAAAAAAAAGTTTTTTAATGTAGTTTTATTGGAAGTAGCAAAAATGTGTTAGAATGTTGCATCTTTTTATGGATTCTGTATCTTCGTGAAGGCTTCTGTTAGCAAAGGGATAATAAGGCCATTAAGCAAGAGCTATTTAATCTTAAAGCAAAAGGATCTAAAACATTTTGAACTTGAATATTCACATTTATGTGTACTTGTCTTATGTCAACATCAGTAGTATTGAATTGGAAACTCATTGTAATTAAGCAGGCAATTTGCTATAGGCTGTCAAAGAGCAGCTTTACAGAGTTGAGTGAACTGCAATTGTTAGGTGGATACTGGGTGCTCATTCCAGGTGGTTTGGAGCTGAATTACAGGCTCAAAGTGGAGATAGGCAGTTCTTGAAAAATCAAGGTACTTTGGAGACTCACAGATAGCCATATTTGAAATACTCAAAATGAACACCATAGGATAGGAGAGACAGCCATTTCAGTGTTTCATCTGGAGAGGTTTGAGCTAATTTGGATGTACACTCTGCCTTTCACAGCTGTCATATAGGAGTTTATAAAGCAGATGAGAATGCCTTGTTTGAAAAGTTTATCTTTTTCCAGTTAGATATTTTTCCCTAGAGACCAAATCTTTACTTAATCAAATATTTATTTATTTTTAAAACAGGACTTATTTAGACATGTGGAAATAGAATGATGGTGCATCAGGGCATGTTCAAATTGGACATGAGAAAAAGGTTTTTCACTGAGAGGCTGGTCAGTCACGGGAACAGGCTCCCCAGGGAAGTCATGGCACAAGCCTGTCAGAGTTCAAGGAGCATCTTCAGGATGCTGTTACTCATATGGTTTAGTTTTAGGTAACCCTTTGAGAAGCAATTAGTTGGACTCCATGATCCTAACTGGATCCCTTCCAACTTGAAATACTCTATGATTCTATGATTGTTATACAAGTAAAACTGGTCTGGTCACTTGAGGCTGCTTTGAATTGTTAAAAAACAGTTTCAGGAATGCTAGGTGCTAAGGAGTCATATATGACTGTCAAATCAGCCAACTTTTAAAGTTTGCACTTCTTCCATATGAGCAATGGATATAATTTCACATCCTTTTAGATATTAAGAACATAAACACAAAAATAAGTTGGATATTAGTGATAAATTAGATGATGAAAAATAAACACTCTCCAGATTTTAGAACTGTGCAAGCTTCCTCATGGTCCATTTTTCATAATGCTTATATCTTACCTAAAATTACAGATTTTCACTTGCACTATCATATTCTTGTTTACTGAAACAGTTTGTACTAAGTTAAAGACCGAAGGAATGAAAGCCAAAAGGGAACAGATTCATAAAGACAAGAAGCCTGAATACTGCTCTTCAGGTGTTAGATGACAAGGGAAGGGCAAAAAGAGAAAGGAAAGAAAGGAAGAAGGAAAGGAAAGGAAAGGAAAGGAAAGGAAAGGAAAGGAAAGGAAAGGAAAGGAAAGGAAAGGAAAGGAAAGGAAAGGAAAGGAAAGGAAAGGAAAGGAAAGGAAAGGAAAGGAAAGGAAAGGAAAGGAAAGGAAAGGAAAGGAAAGGAAAGGAAANGGTAGATGAGAAGGGAAGGACAAAAAGAGAAAGGAAAGGAAAGGAAAGGAAAGGAAAGGAAAGGAAAGGAAAGGAAAGGAAAGGAAAGGAAAGGAAAGGAAAGGAAAGGAAAGGAAGAAAAAAAATATTAAAAGTGGAACAGGATTATTTCTCGATTCTTCTCTTGTGTGTACAGCATTTTAAAAAGCAACAGCATATTTTAAATTTGTGTCAAAGTTACTAAACCATTCAAAAGATTCCATAGAGAGCTGATCAATTCTTTTTATGTCTTCTGCATACTTATTAACTCTACAGCTATTAATCAGGTCATTGTCTGAAATTTGCTTCAATATCAGAGAATGTGAACTTGCCTAACACTTTCCACCAAAAAAAGCTTAATTTCTGTTGTTTTTACCCTCCCAAGATTTGAATAATAGGGGTTTAGAGCATTCATCCTAAGTATCTGTCTCAGAATGAAACATTTTGGTAAATTCCAGCCCTTTCAAAAAAATAGACTTGGGAAATACCAACGTTAAAATAAATACTAAACAAAACAAATAGAAAAAAACCAAATAATACCTCTCAGACAAATAAGTTTTTGGATCTCAGAGTCCCCAGTGGTTTGGGAGCAAGATCCCCAAATATTGTACAGATATGAACTTTGTGCCAAAGATACGTCTTTTACTTTTTTTTTCCACATGGAAACAAATATTTTCATGGGAAGAAAAAAAAAAAATCAATACTCATATACTTAACAGGTTAGAATTTTTAGCTTTTTTTTTTTCCTTTAATTTCTTGTTCACATTTTGCATGAACCAGCTTTAGACTGTGGTGTGGCTCATCCCAAGCACTGCTCTGAGCCTGTGACATGAGCTGACATCCCAGTCAGCTTGGTGGGAGAAAGCCACCTAGCTCAGGTGACAAGCAGGCAAGAGGTAGGTACCCTCTGTGCTTGGGCATGTGGTGTAGCAGGAAATAATAATGTAGCAGGAAGAATGTTGGAATGTTTGGGGGTGAGGAAGGAACCTGAATAAATGATGTGGGGATGGAACAGCAGGATGTCAGCAGGACACCTCAGCCAAAGGGGTAGGAGACAGGATGAGGAGAAGGTTTCATGTTTGGATCCATTCAATGACTAGGATTTACTGGGCATCAATGGGCCTTAGAAGCATATTCAACAAGAATAGCTGGAAAACCAAGCATGAAGAAGATGTGGGGCCAGGACTCTAAGAAGTTAAGAGAGGAACAGGATAAAAAGGTTGGAATGGGGTGCCCATGACAACCTTCAAGCTGAAGATGCTGAGGAAGAAGAAAGAAAGGGCACAATGAGATAAGAAAAAGAAAAACTAGATGGCTGAAGAGGTATGTAAAAGGCATGTGGTCAGGGAAACTGCTGTTGAAGAAGGTCTGAGAAAGACACATCACAATGCAATAAGATGTAGGAATACCTCAACATGAGACTAACAAGTTGCATTAGGAGAAAGCCAATGAGATAGTCTAGGGAACAGCATCCAGAAGTCTGGGAGGATAGCCTGTAATAGCTGTCAAGGTAACCTGTGAAACCACCTGGCAATCTGTGCTTCTTTTTCGGTAATGTTGATCACAGCTGTATGTTCTAGAGTGCTACAGAACTGTAAGTTCCGTACGGCTACAGTGGTCTCACTATCTGCATATGATTAAATATTTCCCCAAGTAAGAAAGGAATATGAAGAGTCTCAGGTCAGCTGAGGTATGCTCAAGTCTCTATCTGATGCCATAAGATCAGTTTTTGAGGGATGCAACATCTTATCTTCAAATTTTATTTCTGCTTTCTATTTTAATTAGAGCCTTGTATGGTTTGGTGACAGACCTGCTGTAAAACGACTCTGGAACCTGCAGAGGAGAAGATTGAGAGCTTCTTTTGGAAGATGGAAGATGGAAGGTGCTTAGGGATAAGGCAAATGATTCCAGAGCTGGAATAGAACATATTTTAATGGTAAAGCCACTCTGGAAATATGATTAAGTCACAGAATTTGTATGTGAGTATCTGAGAGTTGTTTAAATCAGATTAATCTTTGCTCATTTTTTCCTTGCTCACATTATCCTGGTGTCAGATTTGCAGAAATTCTGACAGTAGCAGGTGCAAAAAATGTTGAGTTTTGATTAATCAAACTGCTGTATAATGCTGCAAAAGATTTAGTTTTTCAACACCTCAAACAGGACTTCCTAAATCCGTGGACAATTTTAATTTTAATCTCCCTATGTATAAATTTTCAACCTGTAAATTGGAACTAATGCTTCACATTTTACAGGACTTTTTGAAGAAGAACTGTTAACATTTGTGAATCACTAAGGCAAAATGGTAATGAATATCTAAGTAGGGAAAAACACAAGAAGAAACACACAATTATATTCAAAATAAAAATAGCTTGTACACAGTTCTGGGTAAAGGCCTACGGAACCATAAGGACCCAGAACTACACCATGCAGCTGCTTATGATGCTCTTCTGTGCCCTGGAAAAGTACACAGAAATAGAGGCTGTGACTGTGTGATTCCTGTGTCCTGATACACACCCTGGGGTACTTAATGAAGATGTCATAAGCACCCTAATTCTGGCATTTCCTGGAATACCACTCCCATAGTAGGGGTGTTTTGAGTGTGTATAGTTTTATGTCCATGTTTCTTTACACTGTGACTGTTGGTGTAAATGTCAGAGTTGGTATTTTTTTAGAAGTGCAACAACTGACATAAATATGCTTCTATTCTCTCCTTCAGACTTTAATGGCAGGACAAATTGCATGTCAGAACAGTATCTCAAAAGAAACTGCTTCTATATCCTGATTAAATCACTCTCCTCCATTCAAAAAACCACATTTCCAATATACGGTATTTTCCATGGACTCCACAAATAATTACCTTCATTCTAAAAAGTTTTCTTAAGCAGAGAGAAAAGTCAACTAACAGACTAGACCTTAAATATTGAAGTTATTTTAGGATATGATAACAGGAGTGGGGATTAATTGTGTGCAATGGCCATTGTGCAAAGTGGTACCATCAAAATCTTAACCAGAAATTAAGAGACTGAGTCTTACTGTAGAAGAACTACAGGGTTCTTTGACTGGCATAGATGAGAAATTAAGTACCCACCAGATCAAACCAATTTATTGATGGGAGACTATCCTGTGGCTTTTAAGAAGGTCAGGTGAAGCTGCCCTGCCAAGTGCACTCTGTGTGACAGCAGCAGCCCCGCCAGTGCAGTGACAGGTCCTCCTCACAGGAAGGAAAAAGCGAGGCTTGCTCAGGCTCAGAGCATGAGGGCGTACTTGAACTCATCTACAAGTTAATTTCTGTGCTTGATACAGCAGAGTAGTTGTGCCCATGAGGAAGCACCATCTTCTTCAGCCTCTTAACTGTTTGGTTTGCCCCCCAGTGCCCTCCTCGAACTCGCTGAACAAGGTGAACTTTACGGTAGTGTAGGGAGCTAGATTAAAAACTGCCTGCAGCATCAGGAACAATTTGCATTGGCTAGTTTATTCAAACAATTTGCAGCTCACAATAACTAGAACTCTCTATAAAGAGATTCCTATAAATTAAGCATACCTTAATAATGACTGTAATATGCATACAGTTTTTGCTAAAAATCTAGTTATATGATAACTGATCTCCATGCAACACCTTCAGTTTTGCAATTCACGAAAAGCTGTCCTTGTTTTGAACAGGTTTTACTGTCACTACATTGTCACACTTGTTTTCAGTCACAACAGGGAGACACTGGCCTAAGAGGAGACCAAAGGCTGATCTTATAGACAGTCAGCATTTTCAGATAAAATTAGGGTTTTTCTTAGCTAATGTAGTCTGCCAAAATTCTTTCTATTAATGACATCTTAGCTTTTTCCAATACTAATGTCATAGAGCCCTATAATTACAGGACATTTATGTCTCCACATTGTCATTAGTATAAAATTTACTTGTATGGCCAAAAACAAGCTAAGCATTTGATTGAACCAAAATAGCTGGGAAAGTGGGAGGAGGAGGAGGGAAAGTGATACCATTAATCTCTCTGGACTGTTAAAAACATTCCTAAGAGATTAAGGATTATGCTTTACATTTAACTGTGCTCATATGAAGTATGCTACAGCTAATTCTATGGAACTTGAATTAAAAATTACATAATTTAATTCTCACATAACTTTTAAACATGATATATTTTCTCTCCTTGAACTCGGGGATTCTGGACAGCTATCAGTGAACTCATTTTTCCATATTTTCCATACTTCCTTCCAGGAGAAAAGGCTGCCTACTCAACAGAAAGCTTTTATGAAGACTAGCTGTTTAAAAAACGCTTGCTATCTATGAAGAGTTTTTAAGGATATCAAAGTACAAATAGTTCCTGCATCTATAAAAATATTTAATTTACTTTTCTTGTGATCATCTTAGCATCATGTGAATGCTGCCTACCTGTATTACCAAATACTCATGCAAAGGTGGCTGCCAAGTACAGCATTTTCATACATCTGAACTTATAGTAGAAAAAGAAGATGACTACTACTGAGTTCTCCTTCTTTCTGAAAAGTACCCCAGCTACAGGCGTAATTTTGTACAGGTAATTCAAAATAAGCATCAATGTGTCAATGCTTTTGTTGGCCTGTAGATTTTCTGAGATATGGGATGTTCATGAGAATACAGTAACTCTTCAATGTTACGTAGTTGGTTATAAATATATTTCAGGTGTGTATTAGCAATGTCAAGATCAGGGCATCTTTGTGTCGGATGCTCATTTTCAACATGATACAATAACTACAGGGTCCCGACAATTTGTTCCATTGTGAAGACACAGGATGTCTCACTTTTAGACTTGATAAATGTGAGATAAAGTAGCTTATCTTCCAGAAAAACTGAGTAAAATTGTGTGGAATAATAACACTGGTAGCTTAGCCTGACACACCTCAGCTCGGGCAAAAAAAGTGAAGGACCCGATTCCTGAGGATCCTGAAAGCAATAGCTGATAAATTCCAGTTAGAAATGAGGAAGGAATATATAGTATAGTAAAGCGAATTGCTAAAATCCTGAAATAAACATGTCTGAAGAGACAGATTTGCTTTGAGCATTTTCTTCAACTGTTGCAATTAAATTAAGACTGCAGATTATGTTATTAAAAAAAAGCCACACAAACCAAACCAAACCAAACTTTAAAAACCCAACTAATTTTAGAGTTTTATCTGCACTATACCTCTATCTGTCAATACAGCTATGTGAAAATTTTGCTGAAGAGAATTTGAATATAAATTTGGAATTCTCAGGATGCAGCACATGGATATGACCTCAGGCAAAGGAAGATACAGCAGAGGGGATCAGAACCTTGGATGCAGTCAAAATAAAATTTTCATTTATTCCAGTTTAAAAAAAAACAAAACAAAACAAACCTATCAAAACAAGTTAACCATAAAGACCAGATCAGAAAGGTAAGTGCTTACGTAAAAAAAAACAAGCAACCAGTTACAACTTCCAAAGAAAATATTTTGGAGCCTAAATATTGGCTTACACAGAATTTTTTTTAATAGAACTTTATATAGCCATTGCAGTTATTACTTTAACTTTTTTTAGCGAAAGCTCTATATTGGTGTAAGACCTGATAAGATTTACACAGTAAAAAGTTTTTTTCAGGTCAGGGCCAGTGTAAGAGTTGTTTGTGGTAGAATATGACAAGCAAAATACTTCTCTTGACAAGGCAATTTAAATCAGCAAAACTGTATTCCAGTGAGTATACTTTACTCAAGAACACCCTTCCTCTTTGTATGATAAATAAGTTATCTTGAGAGTCTGGCTGCACTTAGCAGGTTTGGTGATAAGAGCTGCACTGATAAAATTACACCAGCCACTCATTTGTAGTGCAGAAATAGATCACTCTGATAAAATACCTTTCTTTGCAGGTACAGCTTAAGCCAGCTCCTTGAATAGAATAACATATACTATCAAAACACTTTTTGCTGACTTTTTAAACTAAAACTTTTGCCTTCTTTACTGTTTTGATTAAGGGTGTTATATCTAGAACGACCAGAGGAGTAAAAACTTTGAATGTAGACTACTGCTGACAAAATCTTAAAATGTTTAGCTTAATGACTTCTTTACATGCTTCTAGGTACCTTCACTCCTACAGTTGTGTGTACCAGAGTGTGCACTGTCAGGCTTTTGGATAATATAGATATGCCAGATAAAACCCGTAATGCAAGTTCGGCCTTAGACTGGTGTGACTTATTCCCTTTCCAGGTGGGATAGAACTAATATATGCCCACTTACACTTACCACTGGGTGACTGCTTAAATCACAGATTGTACCAATATGGATTTTAGTGTGTACTAATGCAGTAATCTTAATGTTCCTCCTGCAGGGCAGAATTGCACTGATTTAACTTAAATTGGATTTAAATCTCACATAAATCTTTAACACCAAAATGCTGTCCTGGGAATCAGCTGCTCCGCTGTTCCTACGCATTATCTTACTCTGCAGCAGCATCCTCCATACATGTCAAGAAGCTTACTCTCCTTAAGGAGGGTACCCCGTATCAGATACCTCCCATTTATCACGAGGAAATGGAGCATGCACAATGCAGAGTTATCATGGAGCCACTGATGCCTGGTAACATATTGTCACCCGGCCACTCGCTAATATGTCAAAGCTGATAGTTATATTGAGATAGGCACCTGCACGGACATTGAAACAGAGTATGCCTAAATGCTTCACACAAGTAGGGTAAATTACCCTGTCCCAAGGTTTATGTTGCCATTACCAATACAACTTAGTAGTAGTCTATAAAGTTTAATCCTAGATCTGTGCCTACATGGTACACTGAAATTGTCTCTGTAGCTGCAGTACGGACATATCCTTTATGATTCAAGCATATGAATATATTAATTTCTGACAAGGGATGACATCCTTTCCCTGAAGAGCTTCAAACCCTTAAGAGTTATGAAGCAGCTTCATGAAGAGGTGGGTGCCCACATTGCCCTAAACGAGGGTTAATATAAGAATTCTTTTTCATGAAGTTAAAGTGAATTGATTTAGTTTATGCCTTGACCTCTGTGTCTGTGTTCATACGTCCATCACTTTATATCAGTGAAAGGGTGATTTCATTCATAAATCTGGCCCCTGCAGTATCATAAAGTACACAGCTAAGATGAAAACAATGTCCACAGACAGATTTTCACCTATTTACCAAGGTCATTTTAATTAATGTTTTTGCTTTGTACCTATGTAACTGTCCTGCGTGGCCAAGGACAGAGAAGGAAATGAAGGTGGTAGAAAGAATATTTTTCTTTTTTTTTTGCTGTGTTCTCTTTTTGAAGACATAAGTGGGAAGAAGGAATTTGCATTTTTATTTAAAGCAACAAAAGTGAATTTGCATTTTACCAAGAACTGCAGTTTCTTTTCTCAATGCCTAATAAAATATTGATATTAAAATAAACAATGAAGGCATTTGAACAAATAAAAAATTTTAATTAGTGCAACTAAATGATGAATTCAATCTTCTTTTCATATTTAGAACCCTTTTGGATGCTGCCCACTGCTCATTTTGGATTCAGGGAAATGTAGGTTTTTAACTACTGCCTCTAAAACAGAGACAGAGCTTAAAGAACTGGAAATTAAAAATAAATAAATTAGCTCTCTGCTGTCGTGAGCTGGAGCTTCAAAGGTCACATTTGAGCTGCAAAGAGTGACTAGAAAGAATATCAGCATGGAAAAGAAGGCTCATTGTGGTGAGAAGTAGGTATGAGTGACTCAAGGAAGGACTCATGAAGTTTTCGGGAAGGGTTCTGGTTGGCAGGAGAGAAGAAGACAGTATCTTCTTGTTCTCTTTCTCTTCTGCTGAAATGGAAGATTGGTCTTGGCTGAAGGTGGCTGTTTTTTTCTTGGAATCCCACTGTTTTTCAAATAGTGACAAAAGTACTAAATTAAGCCTTTCTGCTCCTCCAGTTTTTGTAGACTGACTTCTGCCAACAGTTTCACCATAATTCCTTGGCTTGTATTAAAACTGGAATCTCCTGTTTCCCTTCTTAGTGCTAAATGGGCCCAGCCATGCTTTACATTGAAGAGCAAATAGCAGTGTACAGTCAATATAGTGAGGCAAAGTGCCTTGATTTTAATTGAGCTTTTTGAATTTGCACTACTGATTCCTCATTTCCAGATCAGTAAGAGCAAATGGATAAGTCTCCTACAGAAAAGAAAGTGAGTACAACAGATGATAGATGGGAAAAGAATTAATGGAAGACAACAAAGACCCCAAAGCAAAAGTAGAGCAGGTTTAAATAATGGAGTGTGCAGCAGCCTCTGCAGTGATTTCAAAAGAACACTTGCAATGCATACATGGAAGTACTTTTATTTAAATTAATAACCACTGTTATAAAAATAATGCATTTGCATCAATAAATAAAGCAAGTATTTTAAAGGCATATTGTATGCATTCAATGTCCCCTTGGAGCATGGACTACACATTTCATGTGATTCACTTTCTGTAAGTGGGCGAGAACAAAGACAACATCAGCATTTGTATTAATGGTGTTCCTCTTTATAAAATTATTGAGGATTGTAATGTACTTAATATAGCAGAAATGTCTGCATGAAGATTTTCAAATCCTAGAAGTTTATGTACCTAAATTTTTCTTTATCTAAACTGGCACATATTGAGATATCGATTTGAAAAGGCCTGTGTTCAGGACTGCACAACATTTGGGTTTTTAGGGTTACATCAAGCTAAGCATACAGAAAAAAAGTCTGATTGATTATTCAGGTTGTGCTTTTCCAGCTGCTGTGAATAGTTTTGATGTTTTCAATGTAAGAAAAAATTATGGATGCTTAATACAATTTTTTGGGACAAATATTCTTTTGAACCTTTAGTGGACTTTCAGTTTGTATTGACCTATGTCACAGTTTGTGGCCTTGTCTTACTGTCTGTATCCTGTGTTTTTAAAAAGAATACTGGTAAAATTGCTTCAGAGAAACTGAATAACATGGAGAGTGATGTCTCTCTTTTCTATTGCAGGCCCTGCATGTTTAGTAGTGATTTGCTTATCCAATAAATAATATATTGACTACCAAGCTTCCTGTTTATGATGACTTTAAAAGAGTAAATATTTTCCCCAGTAAGACTAGCCCATAGCCCCCTAATAGGTAATCACTCCTTTGTTTCTCACTCATTGTTAGATAAGGATACATGTATTTCTGAAAAATTGCAGATAAATCCCTTGCTTTTCTGTAATGTCATACTCACCTAAAATCAACACCTGGTTATCTCAAACCTTGATAACTTTTGATAGTGCACAACTTACCAAGTTGGGCAGTCAAACCTGAAAGGATTATATTACACATAGTTTCAAAAATATCCCCAAAAGCTAAGGAGTAGGAAGATAAAAATTAAGAAGCAAAATAAAAAATGAGAAGAGCACTGGAAACAAAAAAGGTCAGTAACAGGGGAGGCCTTCTTTATCCCTGTAAACATTAGCTTGAAATAAAAGGTATATAAATATTTGGTGATTGCTGTCAATGAGATATTTCTTCGGCTTTTGGGTTTTCAGTGCCTCTTTCTATTTTAGCTTTCCCTCTCCTCTTTTGTGTTGCCATTTCTGCGTACCTTACAATTCTTGTAAATTATTCATTGTCTTGATTACTGTATGCAAGGTCAACTATTCTAATAGCATGCTCCTGAATCCTCCCACTTTGTACTTCACCAAACTCTGAGAACATTGTATAAATGGGATATGCTCTCTGGATATCTTTGTCAAACAGGGCATTATGCAGAGAGCCAAGTAAGCTCTACAGAGCTCTGAACTCCAGCAATATGCTGAGAGGGCAGGTGCATTATGATTTTGGATTCCAAATTTCTGTGGACATAGTGTAAGCCAAACACTGAAGAAAGGCCAGATATGACAGCTTCATGAACAGATTCCTAAATCTGAGAAGTAAAAACAGACTAGTAGTCAAGTAAAAATAATGAGACATAAAGGTGTTGGGTTTTTTTTATTTTCCTTCTTTTTTTCTGAATTGACATTGTGGAATAAAGAACCCTTCACTGCGTGTCATCTTAGTGTAAAGTTAAAGAGGTCTGGATGGCAATAGGCATAGTAGAAGATGGCATCTCAGCTGCAAGCAAGATTATCAGGAATTAAGGGCAGATCACAGGGCATGTGTGACTATTTGTATAATCTTTATTGTTTATTATCTGAGTAGCTTTATGCATATATGTATGTATGGATGTATGTGTGTACGTACGTATGCACACATTTTTAAGGAGCAACCAGTCCATGGCACCTGACCTCTCTTGCCTCTTTAGATGCTAGTTCAACCTCAGAACCAAAGGAAACCCAGAATTTTCAGATCTCCGGGTTTGCTAAGAAATTTGTGCACGAAATAACTTCCTCCATGTTATTCCCTGAAAATCTCACAAGAGAGCTGTCTGGGGAGCAGTATTCCCCTGAGCAGCATAAAAGCTTATGCCTTGAATAGTCGTTTCAGGGAAGGGGAAATGCACTAAGTGTGTAACACTGCAAATCAGGCATGACTGCCTAGATCCCTTGGATATTAAAGGGGAAAAATCCCAACCTATAAAAATGATCTGATAATTATCTAATTGCTGTTATTTGTTGAAATCTTTAACATAACAGGAACCTTCCTTGAATAACACTCCATAAATCAATTGGTTTTACTAAAAGCTCATTAACCCTCTCTTAAAATCTTTGTCAGTTGGAAGAGAAGAGGAGCTATTCACTGCCCCACCCAAGGTGGGAGCCACAGAACTGCTGCTGACCCAGTGAAGCAAACGAGTTTTGAGTTTCAGCTGACAAAGCAAATTTATTTTTCCTTCCATACAGTTTTCCAATTCCCCTCACAAAGAGACTGTAATGAGGCCTAGCAAAATAAAACCAACATTATGTCATGCTGCAGTGAGACAGCAGTTTTCTTTATCTCTTCCAAAATCTTACATTGAAAAGTGCTGAACCCAAATAACTCCTCTGAGTTTTCAAGGGAACAATAGTTTCTAAGGTCCTCAGAAAAAGCCAATGCTTGCCCAGTCAATGTTCTACCCAACTCAATTATCAGGGGAAAGAATGAAGCTTTGACACTTTGAGGAATTCACTTTGACATTTACAGATGGATGTGTGCTGTGTGGATTATATTATTATTTCTTCTGCAAAGAGAAACATGTCTGAGTGACATTAGAGTCAGGGTAATGCAGAAGAACAGAAGAAGATGTAGCTTTTTCCTCTGAACATAAGTCATCAAGTCTCTCTTTTTCTTTAAAACTGTTAAAGTGAAGGCTCTGGAATGGACAGAAAGACGGTGAGAATATTGTCTGCAGTTCAGGAGACTTCTTACTGCTGTGTTGCTAGAACAGACAAAAATAAAACTTCTCTGTCAGCAGGGCACAACAAGCAGGACTACAACACCTGTTCCTGAAACACTGTTATGTTTGAAGCATGGACTGCAACTTTCAGCTGTAGCTACTTAATTCCCAGGCTATGGGCTCACCTCCCCAGGGTACCCACCTGTAAAGCAATGCACATCCAGTAAAGAAAGGGATCCAGTGAAGTGAATTGTAATACTGAATATTTTTCTAAGCACTGTAGCTGAAATCTGTGAAAATTTATTAGAGATTAATCTGAAGTCTTTATCAGTGTGTAAATAACCATTAATTTATGAGGACACCGCTGACTGATTTAAAGCCTGACTTTTTCTTTCTCATTCTCTGAAATACTCATTGGTATTAATAAAAATTTGGGGTATTCTACAATACAGGATTGGGTCACGAATATTCAGGCATAATTGAAATGTTACAAGGTTATTCCAGATACGTAGTTCTCTTGACTGCAAAATTCTACATCTAGAAGTACTTGGAAAGCATTTAGATTGTAGCAAATTTAGTACTTGCAGCCAGTGATTTATTTCATGCCCTAATGCACTAAAAGGTCAGTAGCCTAAATTTATCTCAGTGATTTTCAACAGATTATGGCTTCTACAGTGTGTTCATACATTATCTACCTTTGGATGCTAATGTTCATTCTAATCTCCAAATTCTTCAAGTTAATGGGAATTCCTTTAGATCTGAACTTCGACCTTTTTTTTCTTCCCCTTTAATCTGAGCATAAAATCACCTTGCAGCAAGATGTTATATCCTGACTTTTTGCCTTGTTTTGAGCTGCTAGTAACAGCTTTTAATTTGGAAAGACTATCTCCGAGTTTACTGCGCCTGACTGGTTTCAGCTCAATTGTTTCCCCAGCCAACAGAGCATTTCATTTCTCCTGAAGGTCACTGCAAGCTGCCAAGGCATTGAAACACATCAGCTTTTCATTCATGCTGCAATCTAATGTCGCAGTACCATTAAGATAAATGGAAGTAGGCATGTATGTACTACTTTTTTCTATCAACAATTACCAAATTTATTATAATTCAAAGCAAATTAGTCCATCAGTGAATGAGCAACTGGTAATAACCTACCTTCTTTGACTCTAACATTTTCTTCAAATCACTAGAAATTAATCCTTTAATTACAGTGGTTTGACTACATGTTGATAATTATTTGTATAAATTACACCATCATATAATCTGCTTGTGGAAGTGGCTCTTCCAACCGCAGCACAACTAGTTACAATAAGATGGTGATGCAGAAAGCTGCATGGATCCAAACCATCCCATAAAACAAACACAGTGGCCATCTGTTGGAGGAGGGCAGCCATTAACTGTTTTAAGGGCCTGGATGTGGTCCAGTATTGTTCATTCCACCACCAAAATGAAATTACTATTCTAATCAACAATATGCATTTTAAAACTGGGTCATCGTATGTCTCCAATGCCCGTGTTGTTTGGAATCAATACACACAGTGCTGGCTCACACTATCAAAAGGCAAACTACTCTGTTTCCAAGCTGAACGATTTTCAGGTGTCTCAAGTTTGCAGCATTCCTTTAATCTGAGATATTGTTAGAAATTTTGTTGTGACTCAAATTCAAACTGGAAAACTGAGACTAGAGAGGTTTCCAAAAGAAGCTTAGTTTCTTAACAGCTCTGCTGGACATTTCACTGTAGTAGTAAAATACAGTGGTCAATAATGACAATAAGAATAAAGAATATATAAGAAACCACAATAATATTAACAGTAAAAAAAAAATACAAACTTGGAAAAAAGAAACATACTGGAGTCTGTACATAAGTTATTCTAGTTTATTTAAAATTGTTACCCCATAGTTTATATAGAAGATAAAACAAGTTTATTTCCTTGACCCTCCATATTTCCAGTTAAATATTCTGTTTAAATTTGGACTTCTGAGTGATTTTGGAGATTTTTAAGGAGTTTTTAGATCTGTTGCAGTGGTGGGAAACCCATTAGTTGGATGTGAGAACAACATTATGTAGACACAACATGGCAAGTTCCCTCACAAAAGCCTGCCAAAAGGCATAAAATGGGTCTATCAACACCTTTGTTGTTTTACAAGTGCTACCTTGGGAAATGTTGCAAATTATGCCTAGGTCTTTGATAAGCTTGTCATACAGATAAATACTTACTACAATCAAAATAAATTAAGCTAATTTTATTCATGGTTTCATTCAGAACTAAGCTCAAATCTCAAGCAGTGAATAACTAACACACTGCATGCAGTCCAGACTGAAAAGATTCTCAGCTGCTAATTACAGATACAAGGAAAAGAAAGGTGGCCTGTTTCACACAAATACTTTTCTTTTATTTATTCCTTATGTAAAATTCTTATTAATTAAATTTAGACAAATACTAGAATAACTAAATATTGTTTGCACTTGAAATTCAGGCACAGAATGCTGGAGCAAGCTTCCATGTCTGAGCATTGGTACTAATGTATTTATAATGTAAATATTTAAGAAAAAAACTAGCCTTTTATGGGATTTTTATCTATCAAACCAACCATATTACAGATGTATTACTTGCTGTAAAGATCTAATTAAATAATTCTCCAGTGTAACTAGTCTAGTCCTTGTCTAACAATAAGGCTACTTTTCTCATCTGACTAAAGTTCTAAAAGTAAGAAAAAAGTAGTTACTTGGAAAAGTAAGCCAAACTCTATCTAACCACTTGTGGTCAAATCATTCTCAAGGCATGAGGAAAACTTGCACAGGTACACCAGGCCCAGAAGCACAGCTCCAGATCACTCTTTTAGATTTTTTCCAAGAGAATGTATTTTTTAGTTAAGCACGTTGAGGGAATAATAACAATTTTTTTCTCTTCAAAGGAGTGAGCTAAGTTCTTGAACTTGCAGAGGAGCTGAATGATCTCTGATCCTCCAAGAGGGAAACTTCTTGGCCATTGGCACTGAAATCCTATTTTAAGGATGAAAGTTATACAATGACAGATTTTGAAGTCATGCTGCTTCAGGCACACAGATCTGCTGTAGAGTTGAGTTGCAGGTATGTATTGGAGAAGAAATTATCCAAAATGCAATTTTTTACTTAACTTATGTGTCTAGGATGTACACAATGGATGTGCAGCTAAAGTTTTCTAGGTTTCTAGTAGGTTTTCTACTCACTGTTGAGCTTATTCTATGTTCTTACTCTGTATTTCATAGAATTATTTATACTGGGACAATGGCTGAAAAATATATCATTTTTATTACATCAGTATTTTACAAGCTATTTTGTTCTTACTTTTGGTAATTTGAACTGCTGTCCAAATGAGAGGTGAATTCAGAAAGGGGAAGAAATGTGAATTTTTTTCCAAATACATTAGTGTTTTATGAAAAGAATGGAATACAGAAACACCAGTCTCACCAACTGTTTCATTTCTATGTGTAAAACAGCTGTGAAGAGCAATCATTCAGTGATACATTTGGACCTTTTCAGAAAATAAGTGTGTCAATTGCAAGTAGTCTAATAGTGGACATGTTAACTTCAGCGTGAACATTTGATTGCCATCAAGCAGAAGAGCAATTACAGCAGCCAGAACAAACTCAGAACCAATGTAGTTCTAAATCCAGCTTAACCAGTGTCTGATCTCTGCTGCTAAGACATTTCAGCCCCACTCCTTCTATAATCTTCTCCCACAAAAAAGAGCAGTATGATTGGGTGTCTGATTCACTGAGGTTCCTAGGTAAGTGATTGCCTATGTTGATGACTCAATTACAAATCTATCTCAGAGGAGCTGTGGGAGATTGCTCCCCCTCTTCCTCTGACTGTGGATCAGCGTGCCCATGGCTTAAATTAGCCCTTGTTTAATACTTCCCAAAGCAATTGGCTGCCTGTCATACTGACTCTTCTGGTACATATATTTTGGATTTGTCATGTTTACTAAGCACTAGCCAAAAGATACAGAACTAGTCCACAACTCAGTCTTGCAGTACACTTGGGAAAAAAGTTACCTGGTGGGCTCTGTAGAGCCACCCAAACATCCTATTCCTTCTTGCTGATTTTTCAACTTTGGCCAAAAGCTGAAAAGTCTGCTCCCCGTTCAGAGCCAATAGCACAATTCATTCAATTGATTCCTAATCCAATGGCAATAAAATCAGCTTAGTCTGGACTAGCAGTTCAAACTGTTTAAATAGCCTGTTTCACTTTGTGCTGGAATCTGGTGAGGGACTTCTCACACCCACTCCACTCAGCAGGGCAGTGACAAGTGCGGAGCAGTCAGTGCTGCAAAGTGTTCACCCCTGCATGAGGAAGAACCCAGCTGTCATCTCATTTCCTTCTGGTCCAAATGTTTCAGCACCACAGAGACAGCAGAAAAAGAAAGAAAGCAAAAAAATTATTCCTATTATTATGGAAAAAATAATAAGCTGTTATCTGAACTTTTACCTCATTTGACTTTTCACTTTATCCTTGCTCAGAAAGAAACAAGAATAATAAGAAAACTCTCTCCTCTAGTGATTTGTTCTCATTAGAGTTCAGTCTCTGGCTAATTAAATAGCCCCAGGTGCCAGACAGAACCTCGTTTGCAATAACTTATCTTGTTTTGGTCAGTTCCTCAGCTCTGCTAGCCAACAGCAAAGCAGCAGATACTTCTTTCCATTGCAGTACTACAGCATAACAAAATTAGAGGTAATTAAACCTTCCATTTGAATCAGCATAAGTGGCATGGCATATCTCTAGATCCTGCCATTTTCATTGCCTAAAGAAACCTTCAATACATGCAGGAACTTCTCTCTTCAGATCATGGTTTGTAAGAGTTAATTGTGTGGATTACACTGTTTGACCTAAATTACACAGCACTTGACAGCCATCAATATCCTAACATTACAAGAGTGTAATAAATTTGTTTCTCCTCACACCCTCCTGTCTATTGAAAGAGTTAACTCTGAGATAACACATAAGGTAAAAGAACAGGGGGGGCAAGTTATGAGGAATCTCCAGGATAATGTATGTGATGCTATGTTGGTTATGTATTAGAAATCTCCCAAAGGAATTTTGCAATATTTAGTAGTAAGAGCAAACACCATTAAGGGCTTGGCAGAAGATGAGATTTTCTCACACCTCTCATAAAAATATCTACTAGACACAACTGAATGAGATCTTATTTGTTTTTTACTAGGCAGCACTCTCATCCCATTGAGTTTGCTGTGCTGAATCCTAGGGAGATCTCAGTTCAGCTGGAATAGTATCATGTTTCTGTCACACAAAACTATGTCCCTTGCTCCGACTTTTTTACAGATGTAAAGAATAATAAAATGGTTGTGCTGGAGTAATTGGGGAGACAGTGTAATCTGGTGGAAGAGCATGTCCAAGCAGCTGGAAGCAGGCTTTTTGTTTTTCACAGGAAGCCCATAAATGAGTAAGAAGCAGGGAGATTGTTTTACTGGCAGAGATATTTGTTGGATTGATAGCGTAAAGGTAGTCATTGAGACAACTTCATGCACAGAAAACTCTGTTATAGCCACATCTGCAATGGGCATTATGCTAACACAGGGTATAAATCAGGATCCCCCCCAAGCACAAGCAGCACAGCTTTGATGCACTCAGAAGAGGAGGGATGGCTTGGTAAGCTACAAAATATTCCTGGTCTGCAGGGGTTTGTTTGGACACAGATGCTTTTATTTATAGCATTTAAGTCATATAGGTATAGTGGCTCATATGAATGTTCTCATTAAGAATGGTTCTGCTTTGGGGTTTTTTTGTAGTTTTGTTTTGTCTGTTTATATTGAACAACAACAACAAAAAGACTAATCCCAATTTAAAGTTATTAAAATGAGATAATTTAAAAATTGAATTTAGGTCTGTAGACTTAGATCATTTAAAACCCTGTCTTTGCTTATACCAGTTTACTTTCCCTAAGTTGACAAAACCATATTGCTCAACAACCCAGCTGTGCTCTGACTCCAGCAAAAGCTGAAATACTCAAAATGATGTGGGAAAGGTGCTGCTGTGAGGGATGCTGACCTACCTCTTTTCCAGAACACAAAGGCAGTGTGCCCCTTCCTCTCTTCAATGTTAGGAATAATTTCTGTGAACTTTTCAGAAGATTATGGCACAAGGTTTTTCCTGGATATCACAAAAAGAATGTCTTGAATATGAAAATCCTTTTATATTCTCGAACTAAATACCCTCAAGAATTAAACATAGCAATTTCTTCATAAGTAATTGACTTTCTCCCACCCACTGAAAAGGAAGAGATGAAGGCTCTGTATAACATATGTCTGGATACATTCAGGTCGTACATAGTGACAAAACACAATATGCCAGAGATTACTAAGTAGCTTCATACTGTTTGGCAGAAATGAAGAGAGGAAGTCCTAACATTTTGGCACAGATTCAGCTAGACAGCATATCTTTATGGAATGAATATACATATCTGATAAGTGACCACTCAAGAGACCAGTATAAATTGGCTGTATAGCAGAAAAGGTTCTCAATGAAAGGTCAAATGAACTTGTTCCAAATATGACATGGAGATATTTTTATGTGGTCAATTAACAAAAAGGTTTTCCATTGGAGCTGCTTCATAAGGTTATCAAAAGCAAGAATATAAGGATTGATTCTTCTGAAAGACAGAAGGCATTCACTAGATTTACAAGGTTTTCTGGAAAAGCATTATACCATGCTGAGAGGACCTAAAGAACAAAGTTACACCTATTAAAACACTCTCCCCGCAAGAAAGGCCACCACAATAGAACTTTAGATAAGTGCAGACAGCACAGCAGCAAGGAGCTAATTCCAGGCCTAATGGAGGTAAAGGTTTGGTTAGCATCTGGACAAAAATTCCCACTGTGGGAAACTGGGAGAAAGGAAATCACTGCTTACACACATGCCAGCCCAAGTTGTGGGAACTTCTGTGCCCACCCCTTGGATACCTGGGACTTGAGTTGTATACAATGGTACCTCCAGAAGAACAGCTTGGGACTCCCACCACCACGAAGACCAGAAGAAGAGGACCAATGGGACTCTATCAGAATCCATGTGGTGGTGACATCTTTGCTTAACCACTCTCTCTCTTTCTCTCTCTCTCACTCTCTTTCTCTCTCCCCTCGGCACCCCCTTCCTATTTTGATCTCCCTCTCTACCTCACATTTACTGTTAAATAAAATCTGTGTAAATAAAATTGATTTTGGCGTATGTTCTCCTTTGCCCCTTAATCCAGGCAGATATATATCCTAATAATCAGATCCTAACATGTTTGTATTGGTAAATCCTGACCATGGAGACAGAGCAACGGCAAAACGAGTTTCATTCCAGGAATAGAATAAGCTGCACTTGTACTTGTTTTTTGCTGTTTTAGAAACATTTCTACATCCAGGGATTTGCTAGCATACTTACGTCAGTTAGGACGGCGAAACCATCTCACTCCTTCCTAGCCCAGCCATGTCAGCAAATTGTTTTAAGGGCAAACATGATCTAAGTAAAGAAAGTGTCATAGACCATTTTTTAAAAAGTTCTGCTTGTTTTAGTAAGACATATTGGAAATTATTCTGGATTTATTGTATTAAATTTTATTTACAAGATATCATTATAAATCATATTTTGGATTTTAGAGGATTCCTACTACTCTCCTTCTGCTTCATCCTGTCATTCTTTTTCTACTATTTTTCCCCTGGACAATAATGTGCTACCACTGAAAGTAGAGTTCATTTGTGGGAAAAGACACAAAGAATGATGTTCAACATTGTACAAGACAGCTAACTGCTTCCTAGACTGCATAAGAAGAAGTGTGACCAGCAGGTTGAGGGAAGTGGTTCTTCCTGTCTAATTTGCTCTCGTGTGACCCCATCTGGAGTACTATGTCCAATTTTGGAGCCCCCAACATAAGGAAGGACATGAACCTTCTGGGGGGAGTTTGGAGGAGGGCCATGAAGATGACTGTAGGGCTGTAGCACCTCTCCTAGGAAGACAAAAGTGAGAGAGCTGGAGTTCAGCCTGGAGAGGAGAAAGCTCTAGGGAGACCTTATTGTGGCTGTTCAATAATTGAAGGTGGCTTATAAGAAAGAAAAAATGCTTTTAACCCAGGCTTGTTGTGACAGGACACAACGATTTTCAGTTGAAAGAGCGTAGATTTAGGTTGGCTGTAAGGAAGATATTTCTTTATAATACAGGTGATGAGACACTGAAACAAGTTGTTCAGAGAAACGGTGGATGCCCCATCCCTGAAAGTGTTCAAGTCAGATTGGATGAGGATTTGAGCAATCTAATCTAGTGCAAGATGACCCTGCCTATGGCAAGGGTGTTGAAATAGATATGTTTAAAGGTCTGTTCCAATCAAACTAAAGTGAAAACAAGTATTTTTAAGTTAAGGCTCAGATGATAGAAATTACTTGTGTATCAGCTCCATACAGAAGTGGATTCCATTAGTCAATTTTAATCACTAAGTTGAAATTCCTAATTTAAGTAAGTCCAAAGACAGCAATGAGAGTTTCACATTTGATCTAGTCCCTGTAGGTTTTCTTTGTAGTGGAGGTACTTCTTTGGTATGCTTCATCCATTCCTAAAGCAGACATCTGAAAAGCGTTAAATGAATCATATCCTAAAAATGCCTCTTGCTTTTCTTCAGTTCTAAAGACCATCTAACTGAAATGCTGTAGATGTTGAGAGTTAAGTTAAATGAATTTCAATCTTACTATATATAACCATGACAAGATAAAAGACAACAAAAAATGGAAAGAGAGACCTGGTCATGGAAAGTGAGAAGACAATATGAGCAAGCTTCATACATTCATCTGTGAGAACTAAGCCTCAGTGGATAACCATAATTACCTATAAGAACCAAGTAAAACAACACCCTATTTCGTTACTCACTTGCTTACTCATGAATGGAGGAAGGCAGACAGGAATATTTACTTTTGTTTACTGATCAAATATGTTTATAAGACCTCTGATTGGATGTGATGCATTTCTTTGTCCATGCACTTTTGCATATCTCATGTGACCTCTGTTTTGAATTCCAGAATCAATGGGCAAAAATGTATTGATTTCTCAGAGAAAAAAAAAAAAAAAAAAAAAGAAAAATCTTAAAAAACTTTGAGTCTTTGCCATCTATTTACCCAAGCAGCTAACAGCACCTTTCCAATTATCTGCAGCTCAAAGAATAGAACTGGTAACAAATTAATACCTTGCAGCAAAACTACTCCCACCTTGGCACTAACCATCTTCCCTGTGGATTTTTGTAGGCTGATGCTCAAAATTATACTTCTCTCAGAGGCAAAAATAAGTTTTAAAAGAAAAGGAAAGAGGGACTAGAAGGTTCCAGAGCCACAGGGCAGAGGATAATTTTCAGGCACAATTAGAAATTGCAACTTCCATGGAAATGAGGAAAACAGCAGACTCAGCAGGGCTACCTACCAAAGCTATAGGTACTTGAGAACAGGTGTGATGAATTCTGATGTGAGGATAGCAGAACAGAGACACTGGGAATATTAGTATAGGGAAAGAAGGCTTGGGGAAGAAAAAGGGAAATGGAATGTACAGGGAATCTGTATCAAATGATGAAAAATGGAGACCTGGGATAGGAAACAATGAAAAGCTAAGTGAGATCAATGTCTATAGGGACAAGCAAACAAAAACTGATGAGTAGACTACAAAGCCCCTGAAACAGAAAGGAGAAGTCGGTCAGTTCACAGAGCTCACATTGGTTAGGGACAAAACACGAAGAAGGCACAAGTCTAAATGCTTTACAAACCAACAGAGTTTGAAGAGGGCACTTATTTTTCTGCCTTGGCTCAGGGTTTCCATAGGACACATCTACTGTTAAACCCTTAAAACAATATCAAGCAGTTAATTTAGTTTTAGCATATTTATCTTTACAGATGTTAATGGCACTGTGCAGTTAACACATATGTTAACAACTGCATATTTCTTCGAAGACTGGTGGTAATGCAAGCTGCTTGGCATTTTGTTTTCAGGACAGTATACCAACTTTTTTTTGGTACTTTTTAAGAGGATTTATGAGGGTCTAACTGTATCACACCTATAATCACTATCAACTGCAGTGTCCTCTCAGTAGTTAAGGAGTTTATTTAAATGCATATAAAACACACTGGTCCTACCTCAGTAATCTTTAGCTTTATTTTAAGGACTGCTAATTTGCTTAGGAAAATTAATTAATCTTTTATTAGAAAAAAGTCTATAACCAATTGTTCATTGTGGATCCAATTCTTGGACAAGATCTTACTGCTGAGTTCAGTGAGGAATAATGGAATACCTGGAACCTGTTGCTTTGTTTAATATGATCTAGCTTTTTGTAACCATAAACTTTTTTAGCTTAAGGCATGTAAATAAATATTTCAGAATCACTTCACAACACAAACTCTGCAGTACCTACAAGTTAAACTGGGGTTAGATTCTAAAATGTATTAAGTATATTTTATTGTTTTCCAGGGATTTGCACATCGTCTGTGACCAGTTTACAAAGGCTTTGCATGTTATTGTTGCCAAGCATCAGGCAAAAAACTTACCCTGGCTTCTGAAAGCCAAGCTGTGCTCTTTTCTTTTCACACATCATCACCGGTAATAAAGATTCCAAAGCAAAATTAAACCCCAAGATAATTCTAGGCCACCCCACTGTCTTTTAAGCCTGCAATGACATTACATAGATGTAATTGACTGGAACTTAAGTAAATAATTCTGGTAGGGAAGAAAAAGGAGATCAACTCACTCCATATTCCCTAATTTGGTCTACAGTAGTACCAGAAAAAAGATGATTCTAGGTTTTAACTCTTCACATGTTTTCTTTAATTATTAAAGCTTCTTTATTGGACTACCACTGTTAAATTTCATTTTATACAACTGCATTGAAATAATTTCTCTAAGAATTTCATTTTCCAGAAGTAACAAATGGATCCATTCATCCATATGTCCTTGATCTATAATGAGCTTGTAGAATCATTGTGAAATTTTCATTCTTATGAGTAACTATTGTGATAAAAAGAAGTTAACAGTCGGTTTTAAGCACCAAGTTAAAATGGGTCTAATTTATTAATCATTGCAGAAATGCCCTCAAATAAACCAATAAGTGAAAAGAAAAAATGCCTTTCCAAACAATTCAGTGCTAGAAGTAATGTTAATTTGGCATTTTGTTTTTTACATAGGGAACATAAGGAAAAACTGCAGCTTTCCGGAATTCTACAAAAAATTGCACTACATTGGATTAAACTATAGGCAACCTCAGTGCTGAACAGAACAAGCTATAGTTCACACTTCTGTCACTCTTCTCCCCCAAAAGATGTATTTGTTTCTATCTAAATCTAACTGTATAATCAACACTGTGCGTGAAGAACCCAGTCCAAGGCAGTGGGTGAACTTGAGATTTCAAGATAAGAAAGGGTGGAAGATTTCAAGATAGGAAAGGATGGAAGGCACAAAGCGTTAGGAGGCAGGGAACTATTATCTCTTTGACACGTGTGGCTTCTGCTTGGCACTGGGGATGAGAGCACGAACAAAAGCGAGAACCCCTGCAGAGGTTATATAACCTCATTTTCAAAGTCACTAAACCTATACATCTCCCATTCATCTTAGTAGAGCAACCACAAGGAAACCTAGAGGTCTAGGATGTCTCCTAAGTCCTTGCTTTCAAAAAACTGCCCATGAACCAGTTCCCCTGCCTCTCTCTCTGTGGATATCTAGGTAATTTCCACCTAAATTAGCAGCTTTCTCTCCTCTAGGAAATCCAAAGGAACAATGATGTTGAAGTGCAATTAAAAAAAAGAAAAAAAAATAAAGCCTATTGCTAAGACAGTTGTGCACTTCTGGGTACTAATATTTTGTTTCTGAAGATTCCAGTAGGTAAGCAGAGGTACAAGTTAAAGATGACAGAGTAGAAGGAGGATTATACACAGAGATGGTAAATTCCAAAGGGCCGTGTAAGGCAGAAGAGATTGAGGGACAATTTTGCTTCTCCCAGCCAGGCTGTTCAGTTTTGCATTTCATACCTTATTGCAGCTCCTTTGTCTTGGTTTAACCCCAATCATCAGCAAAGTACCACAGTCACTCATTCCCTGCCTCAAGGTGGGATGTGGAGGAGAGGCAGAAAAAAAAGGTAAAACTTGTGAGTTTAGGTAAGAACAGCTTAATAACTGAAATGAAGTAAAATATATTAATAATATTAATAGAAATAATTTCTTACCACACAGAGACTAAGACTTAACCCACCCCAGAGCAGTGACCAGTGGCTCCTGGCCAGCTCCCTCCAGTTTATCCACTGATCAGGATGTTGTATGGTATGGAATATTCCCTTAGCCTGTTCAACTCAGATCTCCTGTCCATGCTCCATTCTGGCTTCTTGTGCACCTGCTCACTGAGAGAGCATGGGAAAAGTTCTTGGCTGAGGATAGGGACTACTGAACAACAACCAAAGCATCAGTGTTTTATCAACATTATTCTCATACTGAATCCAAAACACAGCACTCTACCAACTGCTAAGAAGAAAATTAACTCTATCCCAGCAAAAATCAGGACATCCTCCTAATGAAGTATTATGTTTGTGGGCTCTTCAAAGTCATTAGGAAAAAAAAAAAAATCAATGATCATATTAAAAAGTCCACTTTACAGGATGAACCACTGAGCCACATACAATTTATTCTGTAATGTCAGAGGAAAATACTTATCCCTTATTAATCTTATAACTAGGACTGATAAAACATAGTGAAAACACAGTTCACATCCTTTTTTTTTTTTTTTTTTTTTTTTTTGATAATGGCCACTAAAAATAAAGCTCCAAGGCCTAAGAATCAGAGAAATGAAGTGAAAACATAGATGTGAAGACATGTGTTTGGACATAACACTTCAAGTAATATTTGTGTCAGCATCAAGTAGTTGTCACATGCATGTGGTCACTGCCTCCAGGTACACAAGGCAGACATCAAAGAGACATGTCAAAAGATATTGAAAGCTTTGTATTTATTAATTTGTTTCTTGGTTTTGTTTTGTGGAAAAAAATCAGACTTCCTTAGTTCAATAATGAACATAATCCCTTTTGACTTTTGGACTGGCACCTTGTGATGAACCAGCCCTCTGGGCCTCTACACACCTTGGTCACAGAAATGTCCTCTTCCTTAATATTTTTATTATCTGTTGGCACATTTACAATGAGGCATCAAAAAACTACTTAAATCATTCATAAAATCCAGAAAGAACTCTCTCCACTCATAAAATCCGTATTTGACTGGAGACATGTGTAGAAGTTTTTTTTCCTATTTCTTTTGAGGTTTTTTGAGATGCTACCTGGTATTGAAATAAAAAACATATAACCAAACAACAAAACAGGAATTGAGGGGTGATATTCCTTTGGGGAGGGGGTCGGATGTTAGTGAGTTTCCATAGGCATACAAGCTGCTGCCTCACAGTGGAGTGACCTGAGAGAGGCAGCAGCTCCCAGCCCTGCTGAGTTCCCCTGGAGCAGGCACAGCCCCACACTGCGACAAATTATCACTCTATGAATAACATCATTAAGCAAACTCAGAGGGAAAAAATAAATTGCCATTCAGAAAATAGCTATTTGCTAAAAGAAGCTGTAGCTTGATATACCACCTCATGACAGTTCCTGCAATCAGCAGCAAAAGTTTTCTTATTAAAAAAACCAGTAATTTAAAAAAAAAAAAAACCTAAATTTTTTTCCTTAAAAAAAACCCACCACTACTTAAAATTAGGATGAACTAAGGCAATATATTCAATTTTGCCCAATATCTTAAAATGCTCTGTAAGATGCTCTGTTATACCTAAATCTAAAAGAGTACATAATAAAAGCTTATACAATTGTGTTTGCCTCAGATTAAGTACTTTCATAATGCATTTGTGGACTGCATAAATGTCTCTTCCAGCTTTCAGTTATTCAGACTAACACACAAAATTCTGCTATTGTTTCTGAATACATAATGGAATACAATGATCACTGCTATCATTAAAATAACTTGCAAAATTCTTAGAGTTAACATCATATAAAAAAGAATGTGAATTACTTTATGAAACTTTCAAAACTGTAGACACATTTTATTGATTTTTTACTACATTTTCATAAGACATTAGCCCATAATACTTTCACTATGATAACAAAGTAATTTTATGTAGGTTTGAAAACTTATGTTTTTTCTCCACTTCAAGATCATTTGCCTCACTGACAATGAAGGCATCTGTTTTTTCTTAATGAACATACCTACATGTATTTTAGAAACTGGGGATATGGTAAGGGATGTAACATGAGTGAAGTTAGCCCATAAAAGTTCTAGAGAGTGAAACTCTTTGTTGGTGTTTATTTACAAACATTTGTGTTACTGTACACTTAAAAAAGGCTATTTGAAATGAATTATTGTTACATCCATAAACTTTTAGTTATGCCACAAAAAAAATATTGACTGTCTGTCCTTTTCTATTCTGGCCTGGAAAAGATAGCCTGACCCATAGCACTGCCATTCACCTACCAGAACCTCTAGATTAACGCAAAAGAATTAAAAATGGAGGGAAAAATGGTCAAAACCCTAAATAGGGTCAGATACTGGGTATACAACAGAAAAAAAATCTAACCATCACAGCACATTTCCTGCACATGATGGTAACATATGACCCAGATAATTATACTCTCCCAAACAAAAGGGAGAGGAGTGTGTTGTGTCAGAGCACTGGAACCAGTCCTTTTGAACCTTATACCTTGTGACAGGCATCCTTAAATTGTGCATCTGTCTCCAACCCACCAGAGACTCTGGCACAGTCTGATTCCAGTGGCAGAGCCCTGCTCTGGTAGATTATTTCTGGTGTCAGTTACACAGGCTCTGTGACCCAAAAGACGGGCTCCCATGCAGCCACCAAACTGGTGCTATCCCAGCTTCCCTGTGCCTGTTCCACAGCAGGGCTCCAGCACCTATCCACACCAGACCCCTCCCAGTAAAAACCTGTGCCAAGAGGCTGCAGTTTTGAAGAGACTGGGTAACAATATGGGGACTTGATGACAAAAGGTACTTATGTCTACACTGGAAGAATATATTGTTCTCTCTCTTGCTATCCTGGCAGAGTGAGTGTAGAGAAAGATGGAGTTCTGTGACACTTGCACTGAATGAATGACCCTTCCAAAGGACAACGTGCTGTAGTAAATGCCTTTTTTTTTTTTTT
>VZRO01007445.1:3244377-3268136 GCA_013397915.1 Daphoenositta chrysoptera | reverse complement strand
TTTTTTTTTTTTTCTTTTCCAAGCCTGAGCACTGTTTTGATGACTTCCAGACAACAGCTATGACCAATGGATAATGACTACAGGATGATGCACCTGGGTGTCTCAAAACCCTGATATTACACAGTATCATCAGGAATCATGATGCTATTAAAACTTTCTGACAAGAATAATTGGAGTTTGGGAGACCATGTGTAGGAGCACTGGTCTCTTCTTGCTTCACTACTCCTGCTGCTAATCCTGCTTTGCTGCAGGCTAGGACAGGAGCCAGTTGCAGTGTGATGTGGCATCAGGACCTCTTATTTTCCTCCACCGTCAGGTTTTTATATCTGCTCACCTTTTGGCCAAAAGACTGCTACCAGCCTAGACAAGTGCTATTTTACCCGAGTGTTTTTATTTTCTGTTTTATTTCATTGTCCAAAGAGAGAAGCAATTAGGTCATGGCAAGCTGTGCTGCCCAAACATATAATGGCCTTTTGCCTTTATCTTATCTTACCTTATCTTATCTTATCTTATCTTATCTTATCTTGTCTTGTCTTGTCTTGTCTTATCTTATCATCTTATCTTATTTTTTTCTTACAAGGCTGTCTTCAAACTCTTTCCCCCAGTGAGATTCAGTCCTCAAATCAGTGCCTTCTCTTTGAAGGTGAGGTGGCAGACAAGGACCAAGTCATGTAGTTGTGCTATAGCAGGTGAAGCACTCAGTTTCCCCAGGATTATGGGATGCTGACTTAAGACTAGCTCTTGCCATTTGGAGACTGGCTCACATAAAAGGAGTGTATCAAAAGCTCTGAAAATTCAAGTGCCAATGGGCTGGCAGCCTAAGTTGCCAGGAATATTTTTTACATACTTCAGGGATGATTGATCGTTCTGGCTCAAATATGACAACCAAAGCTACAGTAACCTCTCTAAAGCACGGAACACAATAAGGTGGAGGAAAAAGATCTCCTAGAGGCCATCTGAAGTCTCCCAGCCAAAGCCCATCCCAAATTCAGAAGCCAGTGCTCCTCAGTATCTGTCTTCAATTTGATCCTGGGTATCTTGATGTCGGTTACTATGTATTTCAGAAATACATGGTGTGTCCACAGGTTGGCCTGGTTAGCATTTTACAGTTCTGAGATGTATCAGAAACACCTTCCCTCCAAATTACAAAACTTCTTTGGATAAAGATCCTTGAGTCCTTTCAAAATTTCTTTCATCCTACTCACATCAGTGGAAAAGACTCAATAACTTTGAATATAATCAAATATTACATTGATCTCCAGCATCTTTTACAGTGGGATTACTGAATATTTATAGTTGAAAGATAAAAGAGAGTGGGAAAAGAGAGAGCTGGTTCATTAAGGGCATACTCATCCTTTGTTGTCTCCTAAAACGCAAGATGAAACACAGCTGCATTACTGTATTTTTAGTTCCCACTCTATTTATACAATTATATGGTTGGATTTTGAAACTGTAAATTTGCTGTTACAGATTGCATAATTTAGTTTCTGTATTGCACTGGGGTCATTCTCAGTTCCATTATGCAAGTGACAGGTGTGGGAATCAAGCAGAACACAGAGCTTGTGGTAAGGGGAGTGCAGAGGAGCGCTTCAGAGGGAGCAGCAGATGCTCTGATCTGCCCAGGCCAGCTGTGACATTCAGTAGAGAGGCAAGAGTGTGCATCACCCCATCTCCCCCCAAGTCAAGAGCACCACTTAGCTACCCTGGGCACATCTGTTCCCAAGGACTCTGATTACTTCTGTCCTCCTAGGGGTCGGTAAGGTCACAGGAATCTTCAAATCCGTTTTGGTTCATCTTTATGCAATAATATTGTCATGTTACTGTACCATATGTACCACACATGATTCATTTAAAACTTGTTTTTTTTACATGAATTAGAATTTACAAAGATCTGATATCCTGCAACAGGTAAGCACTGCTCTGAATAGACAAACTTAGTTTCTTGGAACGTAGTAACATTTCTACAATTATTTTTTCCTCAGAGCTGATGATGCCTCATGATACTAAACTGCAGTAAGAAATGCAGTCTTTTCTGCAGGGCAATGTAGATTTGTTACTAGTCTAAATTAAAAACCGATCTTTTAATTTGAAATTTTACAGAAAGTATGCAGAATATTAATTAGTCAAACTGGAACATAGCCAAGACACCAGAGTTTAACATCCCTGCTCTTGTAAAAAGTAGCAAAGCATATTTTTCCTATGACACTAGAAGTTGAGAATCTTGTAGAAGAATGTCCATATGAATACAAAATAAAGTGCCATACTGGGGCATGGTTTCGTTAATTCCTCTTGGGGGTGGTGGTGGGGAAACCAAACCAAGCCAAACCACAAAAATGCACTACTAGAAAAAATTGTTTCAAAGCTCTTTGGTTTTTTTTAATTCTTTAACTGCATCCAAACTGAGTAATAATTGGAATTTGGTATTGTGATTAATAAAACAAAAGGCTCTTTTCGAACAAAGAACTTCTGATAGGAAGAAAGTCCTATACAGTAGCTATTTTTAATATGAGGTATTTGGAAACAAGGGAATCACTAATAATTATTGCAAACATGCATTACATACATACAGCTTATTGATGAAATACACCACTCAAACACAGAGAGAAAAAGCCTGGCATTTTAATCCCAAGCATTTTGAAGTGAAAAGAGATCTTCAACATAGATCTTAGATAGACTTCTAGATCTGTTACTGGTAAGTACTTTTATGGGCATTGAGAAATGCATTAAAAAATGAGAAACAAAAAAAAAAGCCAAACAAATGAGCCAATATATATTAAAAAAGCTAGGCTACCACTCTAGTAGTGTTAGCATATCATCCAACCATGGTCCCATCTGCTCTCATATATTTTCTGGGTTTGTTGCTTCCTCACAGATTGGAGAGGTACCATTGGACTCTCCTAACATGCACACATACACAAACACACCTCATAAATTGGAGCTCTCAATATTTTTTTCTTTTGGGGTATTTTTTTTTTTTAAGAAAATTAGTTCTTTGGTTCTGGTTTTAAAAGTGAGAAATTTGCTTGAATTAGTCATATTCTGGAAATGAACATTTGAACAGCCAGTATGTTCTTCCAGAAGATTTTTTTTTTTTAATATATATATGAAAGAAACCAGGCATCTTCTACCTTGTTCTTTCATTTTCCCTTTGAGGTCTTCATACCTGTATAGTAGAATTTCAAGCTGAATAACAAAAATGAGTTCATGTTCTAACATTCAGTTAAACTTCAGTTCTGAACTGCAAAAATGGGCTAATGATAATATGTTTCCTCTTCAGGATATATGAAAATTAATAATTACATTAGTGAATTTTGCAAATCACAACAATGAACACTGGAAAAAAAGCAATGAGAAAATCAAGATTTCTATCTTCAAGATAAGACTATAACAGCATGAAATGAACAAGGTGTGGGCTCACTCGGTAAACAATAAAAAGAAAAAAACAATATAATTGAAACACTGCTCACTAGAGAGCCCATTCTAATCATCATCCCAGATGAGTCAAGATTCTTTCAGAAAAACTACTGCACACTCATGTTATTGAAGTCTGAATCATAATTCACCCTTATAAGAGGGCTGAAAACAAAGTGCTGTGCTTGTGATGTTTCCTAATATTTCAGTTCTTGGTTTCAAAACCTTCCTAGTAATTTTAAGTGTTTGCCATTTGTTATATGGCTGCTTACTTGCTACAGCTTGGTAAAAAGGCAAGTTACTGGTTTCACATAATGATCCTTGATTTCAATTTCTTCTCATTTTAGATGACTAAATAAGGTTTCTCAAACTGCACATCTGAAAGCAGTGGTTATTTTTAAAGATGTTCTCCTTTTATATAGACAAGCTGTTAGTGCACCCAACAATTATATACATTCCCCATCATTGTAAGATTGTGTAAGAATATACAATACAAAAAGGATTATTAAGAGAGCCAAAATTAGTATACTAATGATTCAATTTGACAGTTTCATTATGTATAATCTGGGTAAAACTGAGAACTCTTTTAAATTACTCCTGCCATGTTCTGAACAAGACCACTAAACCATCTTAGAATAAACTAACTTATGTCTTTTTGTAATAAATTTATCATAATGGTGCATATGTACACAGCCATATATTTTTCTTTTTATGCCAAATGTTCAGGACATTATTTTGATCTAATTATATTTCATCTAATTATAGCTCATCGTGGTTAAAATATCAAACTTAATGGTATGTCACGGATTAACAGAATAATTTGATTTCTACACTGTTAATTAGAACTTACATTTACATGATTATGGAAAGTTATATATGAATTACAAAATTAATACTTAATGTCTAAAAACCCCTTCTGCCTGTTTCTAAGAGGACAAATGAAATTATTAAAATATATATTTAGGCATTTAAGGTCAACTAATGGATTTATGGGGGAACTATACTCTACTATAGACATCAAAAAAGTGAAAAACTAGTTAATAAGAAATTAGGCACTCCTGGCTAAGAAACTCAAGCACAAACTTGGAACATTCTAGGGATTCTCTGGCTAATTAGCTCACTTGCCTTTCTCTTCTGGTGCAGATCCATTGTCCCTGAGACGGGAATGTTCCCCGTTCCCCAGGTGCACCCACTCTGCAGTTCAGAGAGAAATGGAAGCAGGAGCGCCTGGATGTGTGCAGGACAAACCCAGTTCCAGGCTGTGTAGTGCAAAGCCACGCGTCTCATCACACCATCCTCTTAACAGTTGGGAAGGACTTGACAGCTAAAGAAAAAAGATGTGTTTGGGATTTCCTAGGGCAGACAAGCAAACACAGCTGTTCCAACCCAGAAGAAGATGCTAATAACTCCTTGGTGAAGGGTTATTCTGGCCTGCTGCAGACCCACAGCAGATGAGTTTCTGCTGACATCATCTGAAGATGTGCTGCTGGTAGCTGGGGAGAAAAGTTATTCCGTGCTGTAGGGCCGGGTGACCTGTGCTGCCCTGCAGTTATGTCTGCCCTTAATATTTGGCCAGGAGGAGATCCTTCACCACAAGCTTCTGAGCTGTAGAAATTATCAGCTTCCCTACCTTAAGTGCAGCTAGTACACACTTCCCATGCCAGAAAGGGTGAGCATGTCAACAACATAATGGTGACAGTCACTTTGCAGGCTGCAGGCAGACATAGGGGTAGTGGCATATGACACCATGAACTGTGCAGAAATGCACAAAATACTGAAGAGATCCAGCATTCATCTGGACGGACAAAGGGATTTAGCTCCTTCCAAGTGACATCAGCCCTGTATGCAGATTCAGTACAGGAAACAATGAAGTCCAGCAATTATTATAGTGGGTAAAGAAAATCAGAAAAGGAAAGAAAGCAAATTTTGTGCATTTTTGTTTCTGAATGCATGGCAGGTTACACTTCCGTGCTAAACAACAGCCCACTGAAATGTCAAGTGACACGGTGTGTAGCTGACTGTAAGAAAGCTCCATGTTTCGGGGAAAACAATAAAAAGGATCATTTTAGAGTACTTTAACACATCACAAAAATCACAAATCACAAAAGCAATTTCCTGTCCTTTCCTGCTTTTTATTTTTTCCTTCGCAAATTCAAGTAGCAACTCACTATGCTAATTTATCTACTGCCAAGATTTAGCAGAAATATCAGTTACTTGTGTACAATTGCAGAAGAGTTATAAATATGCAAAGGAAATTTAAGTACAAAGATTTGCAAATGAAGTAAGGGCTCTTGTCTGTCATGACCTCTTTCTGAATTTAAGACCTGAGATTAACAATCTAGTATAAATGACACTAAAAGAATAAGAAACATATTAAGTTTCCTAGTCCTTTTAATTCCCTTTTTTTCCTTTTTTTTTTTTTTTTTTTTAAGGAAGACATTCAATATCAATAGAAAGAAAATAAGTCACTTCCATTAAGACAATGTGCTTTTATTTCTTCTGCTATTTCACTGGACTTCTCTAAATTCTTCCCAGGAAAGAAAACTCAAGAAAAAGTAAGATGCAAATATAATACAGTCAAAAAACTAAAAATCAGTAGTCATCTGGTTGGGGTCTTAATAGTATAAAATTGTAGCCCTTTATATAGTACTGGTTCAAACACACTATCGCTCCAGGAAAGCTTGGCATTATACTACACTTTCAGAAACCCTAGGATGATAGAAAAACAAGCAACAGGTGGAAAATATGTAAATAAGTCTTTTCATCATGTACTGACTGAACCAAATATCAAAGCCTGGATAGAGCTAATTAGCTACCAAGGCAGCTGTTGAAAATTTGTCCTACCTGAGAATCTCAAAGGGATTCTAACACTGCAGTCATGCTGGGAGCATGTTACACGCCGGATCACATACAGGAGAGTCATCACCACAGAGAGCATGATTTCTTCCCATGTTTTCACCCCAGGTGGGATCACAGACACCAGGAACAATGGTCAGAGAGAGGCCCACCATCTGAGTTAGCTTAGTTACTGGTATAGGTGACATTACAGACCCGAACTGGGTTTACTGGTTGGTTACAAATTAAAACTCCCTCCCTGCTAAGCCACAAGTTCTCTTGAGAAAGTAACAAAAATGATGCAACTATCACTAGCAGATTGCAGATCTGGTTTCTTTTCCTCTGTCTCTCTTTCAATCCAGACCCAAACACTGATTGGTAAATTATGTTTTGTCAGTGGACACCTACAGGTCATAAAAATTATTTGAACTAAAGGAATCACTTTTTTTCCATTTGAGTTGACATCCTGCCCTTTTTCTGGCATCCTCAGATCCCTTCCACACTTTTCCTTGACTATACATGGTCACATTTATGCCACCGCCGCAGGTCTTCCCACCTGACCACAATTGTTCAGATTGTCCCAAAAACTTACAAAGAACCTTATACATCTTGCCCTATACTTCACCTTTACTTCTATATGGAATTACTGTCATGGATGCTGCAGAAGCTGCAATTAACTGTTTGTATTATACATTCAATCTTTAGATCTCAAAGTCTCCCAAAGGCAAGGCAGAATTTCTATGTTTAGTGAGAGCAATATTCTGATGATGGCACCATGCTCCTCTTACCACACTGGGAACGGGATCTGCAGCATTCTCTTTTTTACGCCCTCTGTAACAAGCAAATACTGTGGAATACCCACTTTAATAGAAAAGGTAAACAGTTTTTTCTCTTATTTTAGGTGTAGGAAATTCCAGAAAGGTCCTTAGGGTGGATATGGTAAAACCTGGGGAGGTTTCCCCTTGTTTTCCTTTAAAATATTTTTTAAAGCTCATGTTGTAAAAGAATGTCCTGAAAAGCAAGTTCCATATTTTGGAAATCATTATAATTTGGTTAAATTATGGATAACTTCCAATAAAATTCATTTCAGTTATTGGTCACGTATTCAAATGGCAGGTGTGTGATCTAAAAGATGAGAAAGTTTTATGAGATAGTGTCTGTCTTACCAGAAAGAAGCCTGTGGTTTCAATAATATTAAAAATGACAGGAGTTGTTGGCCATTTCTAGTACAGACATCTCTGTCCTACCAGCAGAGTAGTGTCCTTTATTACTGAGTATTTGAACCCTTTCAGTCCCTTTAGGTATCTTTTGTCTCCTTATAAAAAGCTATAAATACCATATTTTGAAAAACGAAAATGCCCATATATATAAAAGGGGGGGTAGTTAAATTCATTAACTCAGCAAGATGAAAGACTAATTTGCTCAAGTGTGCATTCTACAGGAATGTAAAAAGTCATGATTTTTAACGACAGATAAGTCTAAAAAAGTTTATTTCCAATTTATACACTGGAAATGCTTAAAGATATAGGTGTATATATATACATATATGGGCCTGTGTGTGTATGTAAACTAATATTAAATATTAAAGTAGCAAGAGTTCAACATATTTTCAAAATTCTGTGTCTGTTGAAACAGAATATATGCCTATGCATGAACTGGTTCATATATGTAAAGAAAGGAAAAGACTGAAATATAAGACTAAGTATTTAATCTCATGTAAGAATGTTCACACTGGTAGAGCCAATGCACATGCTCCTATGAAAATCACAGATGTGATAATTTTATGAATAGATGACCAATGAAAAAAAAAAAGAGGAGGTATTTTTATAAGTTCACACTGAAAAGCACCTTGTGCACATACAGTTTGGAAAGCTTCACCCTTCCCCTGTTCATATCCTACACTGAACATTGCAACAGGATTTGATAATCTGTAAAATAATTAAATTAAAATATAAAATTTATTTTAAAAATAAGAGGTTCTGGAATATGGCAGATAAATCAACTGTAATGGTTTCTGCAATATTTTTTTGGTATGTTTCATTAATTAATAACATACTTATTTCTCTGAAAAGAATGCAGCAAAGATTATTTTTCTAGGATTAGTTTCTTAGCTCATATACTATTGAGTCATAGATATAGTTTTGGAAGATTACATGATTATACTAGGGAAATATTCTGTGTGTGAAAGAAATTCAGAGATCATATTGAAAGTCATGCCATGATTTTATGAATTTCTATCACTAGGAAAAGTATTTGAATGATGGTATACTGATTATTTTTGGAATCTCTCCTTACTTAAATTATCTTCAAGTCATATTTCTTCAGGAAGTCTCATAGAGCATAGAAGTTTTTTCTCAATTAACTGGGAAAAAAAATGAAGTGGCTTAGTTTTGTAGCGGGGCAGTAAGAAAAGGACTGAGAATTCTTGCACAGTAAAGGCAATTTCAAGCCCAGTGTAGATACAAAGAGCTTTGCAGTATGACTATTCTCACCTAAAATTGGACTATATCAAGTAGTAAAATTTAAGTGCCGATCACTTTCTCTGAAAATAAAAAGAAATAATAAAAAAAAAAAAAGGCAAAATCTTAACTCTTGGGGTTTAAGTTTCTTTTGTTATGGCCACAGCTAGAAGATTTATGCTTCTCCCCTCCACCTTGCCCTCACTTCCACCTTGATTTTCTGCTTTTATTTAAAAATAAAAGTTAGAACCTTCAGAAAATCACCAGAGAAACGCTGTGCCAGGTTCCAATAAAAAATAAAATGTGCTGACACATATTTTAAGGTCAGGAGGAAAAATACAATAATTCAGTCTGACCTTTTTCAAAACACAGAACAGAAAATTGGGAGGTAATACTTGCAATAAGTTATTTTTATTAAGTTTACAGTTTTGCACAATGACAGTTTAAGTTTTCTCTCACTAGTTGTACTTTTAGTAGGATTTTTCCACAGTTGTCTGGCATCATTTTCAAGGAAAACTTGAAGGTAACAAGAGAAAAAAGGATTTCCTAGTTTGAAATATGCTGACTGTGTAATACACAATGTCATTTGACTGCCTGTATCACATATAGACTCTCCCATTTTCTGTAAGCAATCCACAGGATAGCATTCTTCTACAATGAAAAGCTGAAATGTGCATTAGGACACCCTTCATCCCAAATACAGAGGATAAGTGATCTCTTTCATACCTTTGAATGCTCAGGATATTCCAAACAATTACAAAAAATATAGGGAGAGCTAAATTTATAAAAAAAAATAGAAAAAAAAATCTTTTCACTATATACTTTTTGAAAAGCTGGAGCTCAGTCAAATGTCAGTGTAATGAACAAATACATTTTAAGAAAAATGTATTTGTGTGAGAGTTTTGGATTTAACTTTTTCAGTTTTTCAGCTTTGGAAGTTTCTGTTTTCACAGGCATTAAAAATATTCAAGTTTTTTTTTTTTTGCTTTTTAATGATTTAAATGATTGCAGAGTTTTCCTCAGAGATAAAAAAGAAACTGTTTTTCTTGATGTTTCCGGGTGGGCTGATCATGGAAATTTCAGTTCAGGGACATTTTCAGAAACTTATAAACCCTTCACAACCGTGTTTTGACTCCTCAGAGTTATTGAACATACCTCAGGCAGTTAGAACATCCCCAGTGGTGACATTTGCACGGCAGGTGACACCAGGCGTTGCTGTCACAGGCAGTGTTCCTGCTCTCTGTGAACGTGCCTTTGGCTGTGCCAGGCCCTGTGCCAGAGGGTTCAGCTTCCTCCAGCAGCTTTCCCTGCAAGTAACCGAGGGCTTTGTTAACCACAGCGTCACTTTTTATTGCAAAGCTGCCACCTAAGAATGAGGTAGAAGCTTGGAAAGTGCTGGATGTTTTTTTTGGCCAGGAGAAATATATATTCTTTCAGGAACAAGTTACACTTGGAACAGATCTAGATTATCTGTCACTTGGTTAATTTCAGCTACAGATGCAACTGCACCTCTCCAAGTAGTTGTAACTCTTCACAAGCAACAGTCACATCAGTGTATATTCCTCCTGTCTGCTTACATGTGCAAGAGCTGTATTCTTGATACCCCTTGACATGTTATATAAAGTTTGAGAGGACCTGAGTTAATTAAAAAAGGTAGTCATGATCTGTTAGGTTTAATATGAAACCTTTAGAGTGACAATGCAAAATCATTCTGCAGAAATCCCAAGACCTCCACGCAAATGAACTCAGTCGATAATATTTATTGACAGAACACTGGCATAATCTCATTAATATTTGCAAACTTCAATTACAGGGAGGGCATGAGCCTGTTTAAGTAGTCACAGTTTTCCATTATGATTGGAACAAACACCAATTTATTAATTCGTCTTTTAATTTTGAAAAAGTTGGAAGTGTGATGCTGCTAAGAATGATATATGATGAAGTAAATTATTTTTGCATAGATGTAATGTTATTTTCTTCCTGTGACATTGAAATTCTGTGTCAAATTCTGGTAGAGAGGAAAGGATAAGAAAGCATAGGTCATTCCTCATATAAATGAAAAATTAACATGGATCACTAGCATTATGAAAGCAAGTAATATAGTATTTCGTTATTCAAGACCTGAATCTGTTGGATAAAATCACAATTGTGGTTCACAAAAAGGGGGCTAATTGTGTATTTCCCAAGAGGAAGTGAAAGGCAATGAAATTACATTTTGATCCTTTTTTTTCTTTTTCAGCAAAGATTTTCCCGAAATGAGAAAATGAACTACTAATCAAGCAGAATATTTTGACAGCAGGACTCTGTCCTCCTAAGGACCCCAATCAAAACTTTTGAAAGGGGAGTCTCGCAAAGCATCAAAAGACAGGGATTTTGTGATATATCTTTACATCTTCTATACAACTATATGCTTATAGACATAACACAGAAAAATTCTTTACTAAAATAATGGTTTATTTCCTCCTGATTTGTTTTGTAAATAATATAAAGCGTTATCATTACTCACTTATTTATATTATTTGGAACATATTTGTACCAAAAGGCTCCAGTGCAGAATCAGAACCATTGTCTACCTCAACTAACAATCAGAGTCACCCAGTTCATATGGAGGCAATGATGTTAGACTAGGACAAGGATAAAATAAACCCTCTGAAGCAAACTGTGCCCTCCTTCTACTCAAAGAGCAGAACTGGTGTGTTTATGCATCACACTTCTAACACAAAAGCAACCATTCAGCCCCAGAAAGAATAGCTTGCAGATGTCACTGCCAGGCACAGTTTGCTGTCAATCTAAAAATAAGATACACGATTTTAAAAGGAGCTGAAGAAGCATTCTAGAAACTCTTTGCTAACTAGCAAAGGGCTGGACACATGGCAGAGTGAGCAAGCCTTTTCCAAAACAGAGTAGATGAGAAGTTGTCGAACCTTCTTCCTAGAGCCCGCTGGAACACTCAGAAAAGACTGTGACTTATCTGGGCAGCCAAAAAATTACTTTTCCTCACAGTCCAGGTATACAGCATGCTGCAAGAGTTCACTGTAGCTGCCATGCTAGGCTTTCTATTTCATTCTGCTCCTGAAAGTACAACAGTGAAACACATCTGCTTTGGCATTCTTCATTAGATGTGACAAAAAAAATACCACCCTAAAAAACCCCCTGAGGTTGGAACCACAGCCTCATCACCTATCATGGAAGATGTCACTCTGTCTCATCAGGGTGCACAGTGTGAATGGATCTGGACTTATAGTTCCTTGGAGGGAAGATGAATATGTTTGGTGGCAGCTGGTAGAACAAGGAATATATTGAGCTCATCCTTCCTTTCCCTCTGGCTCAGAAAGACCTCCTCCCAAAGGAGAACAGCTCCAGTCAAGCCGAGTAAGAAGATGTGCTGTGAAATGGGAACTGTTTACAGCTTATCAAAATCTGATTTCAGTACAGAAAATAGAGAATACTTAGCATATATCTAAGGCTGAAAGCAAGAGAGGGTTCAGATAAATCAGAAAGGTACACTTGCTCAAGGCCTTGCTAAAAACTACCTCTGGGTAGCCCTTATCCCTAACGATCAGGCGGAACAGATGGCTAACGGGTTTCAGTCCCTGCCTGGAAGCAGTGGGCTTTATTTTGTGCCCAAAACCTGGTCCCATTCCATGGCTGGATGCCCACTGCAATCTGCACTCTGGAAAGAGTCTGAGGGCAGGGTCAGATCAGAGGAGATAGGTGGTAGAGAACTAGAGGAGGTACCCAATGGGTTGAGCTGGTCAAGCTCAACTCATCAATTTCACAACAGAAGAGGCCACATCAGAAGACGATGTAAAACAGGCTGGGGGGTATGATGAGAGTCAGGAACAATCCAAGTAGATCACTGGGAGAAGCAACAAATGCTAAATAAACAAAATATGAAATACTTACATAAATATTTCCAAAGTCAAAGGGGTGGTAATCTTATTTTTTCTGTATATACATGCAAGGGAATGGATTAAGAAATGCCATTGGTTGGAAAAATAAACCTGTATCTTTCACCTTGCCTATTTCCAGACTATAAAAGAATCAGTTCCTATGTAGGTTTCAAAATTATCCCACATATTTGAATAGGCAGTCAGCGACAAAACCAGCAATGCAGAACAGTTAATTCAGATGCAAATATTAACAATTACAGTAACACAGAACTCATATAGTTAGCACTGTAGGAACAGATACTCTGATAATGAAAACTAAAATAACTGCTGGTATCCATAAATTCAGAGATTCTTACCCTACATTTTTATAAAATTCAGCCTGCATATCAGTGTGCTAACTGAACTGAGCTTAAAATTCTGTGTGCAGTCTTTAAGATAATTTTTGAAAAGGGTAGCCTTCTGAGGATAGTTATTTAAAATTCAGAAGACTGCCCAGAATATCAGAGTAAGTTCAGCATTAGTGTAATTTTTCAACCTGACCCCAGAGGCCTACGAACTAAAATGCCAGCAGATTAAAATGCCTTTTAAGAGCCATTCTGCACTAAGTGTATGTATGACAGAGTTATACTTTGAGTTATAAGCAGACAGTATCACTTTGGAGGTGGCAGCTGCCACAGTCAGGCAAGGACAATTTTGCTGTAGCACATGTCAAACAGTCGCAGGATCAGGCTAATTGAGAGGTCTCCATCACTGTAACAGCAGCTTCAAGGTTAGTTCAGGGAGGGAGGGTCAGAGCCAGGCCTGCACCCTGCTGAAAGCAGTCAAGAGGAAGGCACAGTTTTGGCCAGAGCAACATCTGTTTTTTCACAGTTTATAGGAAGCTGTTGGCACCGGTACCACATTGTCACCAAATGTGTCATGATCTTTCTCCCTGAATGTCTCAGCCTAACATCTGTTCAAAGTACCTTTGTAAAATAGATTGAAATATTTAATAGACAATTTATTGCCGAAAAATGCAATGTTTTGCTATTGAGGCAGTCTGAAAAGTGGTTTGCAAAGCTGGATCACGATTCGGAGCTTTTTCCAAGAAACAGGCTGGAGGAATAAGCCTCATCTTTGAAAGAAAGGCACCTCAAGGAATCTCAGACTTGTGGCAAGTTCTTTGTCTGACCCAGATTTGAGACTGGCTACTAGTTCACTATCCATTAGCAACTGCTTGGTATGAATCCCTCTTTTTCTGGACTGAATGAGCTGTATTCATCAACTGAGAGCTACCATCCCTGCAGACCAAACTGAAGGGAAGGAATAGATAAAGGCAGGCACCAGAGGCATTACAGCAGGATGCAAGGAGCAGGATGCTCTTTAGATCATGAATTACAGTTTTAGTTTGTAGACATGCTTCAGACACACACCAAAGAAGCTCCAGGCCGGCTTTAGATCTACTTACTCAACTATTCCTTTTTAAGTATCAGTGATAAATAACTTAAACTTTTTAGAACACCCTCAGATCTCCTTAATCATTATATGCCATACCAAGTGAAAAAAATTCCTTTGTATTTAGGCAAGAGGGTGTACCATATATATAAAAGTATTAATTACAAATCAACATGAAGTATATATCATGAATAATCATGCAGTACCTCTCTCAAATTTTTGTGAGGGATCTTTCAATATCTGCTCCTGTCCTATTGTTTCTAAATATATTTATGGAGTTGCAGGCTACACATAATTTCCCAAGCATGAAGAATTTCAGGGAACTCAGTGATTTCACTAAAGCAAAGTAAGTGACTTATATATCATCGCACCTTCCAAACTAAGCTAAGCTAAAATTCCTGGTATGCTTTGTTAAGTTTCACTGTTCTAAACAAGTCTTCACTTCTGTGTTGGTTAAGGCTTATAGTTCCTACTGAACAATGAAACTGATATTTGACTATTGCCTATTTATCAGATGCAGATCCAGATTTTTTTGGTTGGGTACATCAGTTCATTATATATGGGCTTATGAAATAATTAAATCAGATTCCTTGAAACCCTGTTAAAAGAATCAGCTAGAGAAAGAGATGGCCAAAATATTTAGATTTGTTCTTTCTGCCAATTTGAAACCTCCAGAGATGTTAAATGCAGCGTGCTGAAGCCCTAACTGGAAGTAATGTCCAGAGAAGGCACCGGGACCTCATGACCTTCCCCCTGAGATTCAGTCTTACCACACACCTGGGGTCACAGCATTTGGAGGCAATTATTTTACAATTGGTGGGAAATTATTAGCTCTCTGCTAAGTAACTTTCCCCCAAGAGCAGTGTAATTTACATATGCAACTCATGAGCCACAAAACTGATATTGTAGGACCATGCCGAGAAGTGGAATCTCTTCTAGGCAGCACTTCAATGTATCCACACCCAGACTAATATTCACTATTTTTGAAATTGTGCTGTCCTGCATCAGTGAAAGAATAATAAAACCTTGCAAAAGCTCACCATTTAAAGATGAAGGAAGATTAGAAAAGATGACTTGTAGATGTTGCAAAAGATGCACAGTGATGTTAAATAACAAGAAATATTTTTTTTTTTAATGACAGTCGCTGTAAATGTATTTTTTCCCCACAACTAAATTAAATATTATTTTTCCTATGTAATTAGCCCACTGTCATACAGTTGCATATTAAATCTGTGTCCAACTGTCCTGTATAAGCATAATTTCCATCTACCTAAAAGGTGTGTATTTTAAAGCTTAAAGGAGTGTGATTTCTGAGACCCCACCCTAAAAGGTTTGTCATTATTCTTGTTTTCCTGACACACAGAATACTGATAGTCATCAAAAAAGGATTTTTGTCTCCGTTTGCCTTCTTGGCAAAAATTAATAATGCATCTTTGAAAAGAAGTGCTAGTACCCTCGCCTTTTTGTACCTCTGAAAAACCAGATTTTTCAATAATATATAAATTTCTGAAAACTAATGTAGTGTAAATAGAAAATAACTTTCCTATAACAGCAATTTCTGGACAAACTGACCCCAGAACTTGCTAAGAAATGTGATTATAAGTAATGCAGAAGAGTAGCCACCATTTCCTAAAACATTTTACCGCATTCAAATTTTCCCCTGCTTTCAGAATATTATTGCATATACCACAGTTAATGACCACTTACAAACAAATATTAAGCCCCTTTTACACTATTTGTAAAAATGTCATGCTGTGCTGCAGTAGCACCACTTAAATCAACTGTGTTTATTCCCAACAAGTAAAGTGAATAAACAGCATCTATGTGTTTGGAGTCACACTGACCTAAATAATACCAAGACTACATCCATGGAAATGAGTTAAATAATGGTAGGGCATGAATTCTTGCCCTGGAACTATTTTTTTTCCTAGAACATAAAATGTCAGGGCAAGCCCTGACACTCTTTTGATCTTGGCTACTTGACCAGCTGTCTCCCAAGGGTTTCCTGGGCACAGCAAGGGCACTAGCCCAACTTTGGGGCTTTTCCCAAGAGGCAGGATAGATGCAGCCTGTGCTTGGGAGGCTGAGGGAGCTTAACCATATGGAAGTGACCGTGCTTAGCCGTCCTCCAGGCTAGAGGGAGGCCTTGCATCATTCAATTTATTCATAAAAATTATAGGCAAGGAGCAGAAATGCAGCTGTAACAGAAGAAAAAACCCAAACAAACATGTAAACAACAAACATTCCCAATTAGTCTCCCAACAGCAAACATTCCCAATTAATCTCTGGTAATTACTGGAATAAAGGAGACAAACCCTGACAAATCTGTTGCCCCGCGTCCCTGGGGGATAGGCAGACGGGAGCGGGCAGCTCTGTCTGCCGGCGCGGCGGGGCTCTGCGCGGCCCCTCGGTGCTCCGCTGCCCGCGCTGCCCCAGCGCGCTGCTGCTGCTGATACACGGCCGCGCCCGGGGCTGCTGTCTCGCCCGTGAGCACCACTTACTGATACGTGTCACCTCGCATCAACAACACGCCTGCGACGGCAGGGACTCCAACGCCACGCTAAGCGAAGTAGATTTCTTCCCAGCTGCACGCTGAGCTTTTACCCACATTTTAAACACGCATCCTGAGCCTATATGTTGTTCGTTGTAGGGCAAATGTAGAGCATTTTCCTTTTTAAAGTTCTTTAAAAAGACGCACTTAATTTCCCATTCACTCCTTTCCTTAGTTATGGCAAAGAGACACTTCATTTCCTCATTCTCTTCTCACCTAAAGTCTTCCTCAATGTATGAACTTGGAATAAAGGAATAAAGGAATAAAACAATCAACATTCCACTAAGCAAATACCTTTCTGAGAAAGCACCTGGTTACCTTTCTAATACCTGCACTTTAACCATCAGACTAAAACCACGATCTGCACAATGTTGCGTCTACTTGGAAATGGGGCAGGGATTATTCTTCCCATCAGAAAAAAAAACCACATTTGGAGGTTTTGAAATGCTTTTTTTTTGGAAGTTAAAAAAGGAAGTTTATAATCTTCAAAGTCTAGGAAGAAAAGAATTTTTATTAGAGGCAGATCAAGAATCTTGTGTCAATATTTTGGGGACTTCTTTCAGTTTTTTATTTGTTCTTATTTTCACAAGAAAATAACCTTATAGATTAAGAAAAATGAAAAATACACTTTTTAATTAATATATGGTCACAGTGCACAGAAAATGTATGAAAATATGTCTTTCCTACAGACAGCATTGTTTTAAATTAACTTATATGTCTGAAAAACCTAAATTTCAAAGAAATTTCAACCAGCTTCAAGTTTTACTTGAGACTCGACTGAAAGATCTTCAAAGAGAAGATTCTTGTGATAAAAAGTTTTGATCTGTTCTGAATTGACATTAGAAAAATTGTTTTTTTAAACTTAATACAGATTATTTCAAGGTGATGAACGACAAAGAGGCCTTATTCAGATATATTTGCTTTGTGTAAAAGAGAAATTGTTTGAAAGTTTAGAAAATATTTTTATCCCTTTCTCATCTTTCTCCCCTTTTTCTCATTGAAATTCTTTCCTGCTTCCACAAAAAAAAAAAAAAGAGTAGTGGAAAAGAAAAGAAAAATGACACAATATCATTAAAAAAAACTTATATACTCACTATTTCTGAAACAAACAAAGCAAAAATTTCTAGTTTGCTTTGTTACAGAAGAAGAAAGATGAAAAATCTTAATGACAGATAAAACTTTTCAACCCATTTTGTTAAAGAAAATAATTTCTGTTCATTGCTCAAAAGTAAAGCTGAAAAGAAATTCATCCTTTGTTGTTTCTTGCTATTAAGTTGTGTAAGATGGAGGTAGACAAAAACCTCTCAGAGGCACCTGCACCATAAATAGTCCCTTTGTCAGCCACCAGGAGGGAGGCAAGGCCAGCTACTACACTGTAGGTCCAATATATAAGGGAGCTGTTTCTTCATGCTGACCTAAATCTACCTCACCAGCAGCCAGGGAGCAGTCCTGAAGGAACTGCTGGGAAAGCAACCACCAAAATGAAATATGTTTTTAGTCACATCAGCATGAAGGCCTGAGTTTCCATCTCCTGCAGTTGCACAGTTTGAGTTTTTGAAGCCCATGTGTTTTGCCCTAACTGAAGTGAATTTCATTCTTAGTTCAGAAACCACCAAATACAGCATGCTGAAAGAGTAGCTAGCAATGTCAGTGGTAACCAGGATTTTTTCGTATGCAAACTGAGAACTTCTAATCCCAGGATAAATTTTTCACTAGTTCTCCTCAAATCTTTTCCACCTCCTAGTGAAACTCTGTGGTTGGTAAAAAGCTTGTCTGTCATATTTTCTTTTTCAGAATTATTTGCCAAAAGATTATAATAGATTATTTTATACAGATTGTGCATCACCACTCAGGAATGTAATTTTCCACCAGAAAACAAATAAAGACATGTTATTTGGCTATACTGATAGATTCTACATTGACAGACTTTTTTCCTGCTGCAAATCTGGTTTACTTTAGATTTGAGATTAATCCTTTTACAAGAGGCAGGAATGTGAAATTATAAAGAGGAAGGATTTGCTGCCACTTCTGACATTATTTATACTTATATGGCACTTACAAAGGTGAGGATATGCAGCAGCAAATTCTCTAAAATATTTTTCCTCAAATCTTACTTCTGACATCAATGTCAAAGTTAGCTCCACTCAATCCATTCAACTGTCTTTTCAGCATCTAAATTTTATATGAAAAATGGTATCTCTATTTACTGTATTAAAAAATGCTGTATTAAATACTCCTCTGCTCTTCTGTCATCTTCAGTTTTCCTAAAAGCTCCGCATTACACTCACAGAATATATTTTCTGTTTCTCCAGTGTAAGACTGCAGTTGATTTTTCAAGTCATAACAGGAAGATCTTGACTGTGATTGTAGGTGACACTAGCCTATAGTTGGTAAAATATCTTCCAGATTCATATTTCTCCGGACATAACGTAACATTGGCTTCAGACAATGAAGTGAAGATTCATTTTGTTTTCTCCTTTTCAGGATTTGATTACTTTTTTTGGGTTTTTTGTTTGGTTGGTCTCTTGCTTGGTTGGTTTGGGTTTTTTGTTTCGCTTTGACAGCACAGCCTCTTATTTATAGCCTTGGGTTTAAAACATTCTGCAGGAGAACCATTGGACCCTGCTGTTTTACCTTCAGGAAACAATTTAACCACTCTCAGCTATTTATTGTATTATCACATCTTCATCTGTAACTTCATGGTCAGACAGAAAGAACCAGCAAATCCCTGCTGGGATGAGGAAATCAGACACTAACTAAGTAGGGCATTATACAGATTCTGATTTTAAAAGAAAAAAGTATATATGTATGCACATGTATACACACAGATAAATGTGTATACAAATGCACACAAAATCTGTTAGGGCCATCTGGATTTCCAACATGGGAAATGGTTATTTTCTGGCTTTAGTCTTCTTTTGAGGCTCCCATCCTGTCGGTATGTCAGCTTTAGTTACTTCTCCCATGGCCAGAACATGTTAGGTAACTCAACTTTCATAATTTTATTTTTAGCCTCAGTTGCACTTTTCTTTTTTATGTCTTACTTCTGTCTTAGGGATCTTTCATAAAAGAGTGCACTTCTTCCTCTCTTGAAAAAAAACCAAACCAACAACATAACACATAGTTACATATATTTTTACTTCATTTTTCTATCTCTCCAGCATTTCTAAATTTGTTTCTAAGTTCATTTAGGGTTTTGCCAAACTTATTTTTGTCTTCATACCTGGCAAAAGTCATACCTTCTATAACAGTAACAGGAAAAATAAAAACAAACCTGTCTGCACAGAATCCAGGATGCAGTGTAAAACCATTTCCACTGATGTAAACTGACTTATCTCTCAGGAGATGCCAGTTTTCTAAGGCTGTCATCACAGCAGCAATGTCAGGTTGCAAAGGGAGGTTTTGATGTAGGTTGAATGTCCGTCAGCTAGTTCAGAAAGTTTACACGCTGCTGAGCAAGCTTAAGCACTTGTTGTAGAGGACAAATCCCTTATTTGTTGTCTCAATTTTCACTTAATTCTACTTAGGATTAATTCATTAATATTAATGTTGCATTTGCCTACTTTAAAAGGAAAATGGAACATATATATGTATTATAAATCAGTTTATTAAGTCCTTTTACCAATAGTTTTTGGTAATTCACAGACATTTTTTAACATTTTCCTCTGTAATGTAAAATCCTGTCATCCCTTGGTAGACTCTGAATATGTGTATGCTATAGTACAGTCTAATAGCTTTATTTATGACAGTCCTTTGGAGACTCCAGCAACTGTGTGCAGACAAGATTGTTCAAGCTATTATAATATAAGATTGTATTACAGTGATTTGAACGGATAAAAGTTCTTTCATTTCCAAAAGAGAAATAAATTGTTAGACACTGTTCTGTAATGTATTAGGACAAATGTGTTCCTTTAGTCCCCCAGACAAAGAGCTGTATTTTCTAAACTATCACTGTCACAAAAAATAAAATACATAGGGACTGAGAGTGTTAGTGCAGAAAAAATACAGGAATCATCTATTTATTTATTTACTTGTTTTGTAATGTGAAACATTGTATATCAACTCAGGTACCTTAAAAATATTTGGGGATATTCAACTGTTTAACCATGGAGGCATTCCTCCAATTTGTCTCCTTGAGAAATGTCTGAATCTTACAAAATTGGCTATTAAAGTCTACCTTGTGCATTGTTAGTTCATTATTATATCTAAAGTTCACTTTGAAGTAGTCCTTCATTATAAATGTCTTCCTTCACCTCTTATCTACAAAAGTTCATTTTGACTAGAAATATGAAAGAGTACAGCTGTGCAACCCATTTTAAAATAGTTAATTGCTTCCAGTACTTCTAAAGTATACAAAACATTAAAAAAAAAAATATATATATATATATATATATAAATATTTAAAGATTTTCCCCTGGAAGTTAAATTTAAAGTTGTCTGGTGCTGACAAAATTTTATAACCACATATTTAAACGTTTGAATAAACTTGGGAAAATTATTACCTTTCATGGTCATTGATCACAAAAGCATCTTTGCTCAACAAAATGTGATTAGGTCCCTTTGAGGTCAGCACATGCTTAAAGACTAATATTTATTTAAGGGTTTTGCTGATGTGAATCTTTCTGCAATTACCATTTCATGTGATTGTGTTAACAATGTGTAGTAATGCTTGTTTGTTCAGGAAGAAATTTTGTGCTTACAGACTTGCAATACTTGAGAGAGAGAGAGTGTGTGGAGATAACACAGTATTTATGCAACAGGATAGTAGTACTGTTAAGTGCTATTGCTGTGTTGGGCAAACCAAGAGCAAAAATAACATAGAAAAACACAGTAAGTGGTATCTGGCCATTTGCCTTAAAAGATTGACATTTCTGCTCTTGATTTATTTATTTGTTTTAAATTTTCATGCATTTGTGTTCTGCACCCAGACTGAACTAAGCTAGTTTTTCTCCTATATCCGTCCATCTTTTTATTTCATTTATCCAGTAGCATACCAGTTCAGTCTGTATGCTTTTCTAAGGAAGATCATATTATCAAAGAAACATCCTGGTTGCAGTAAGAGAAAATTGAACGCACACACAAATACATACTCACAATAAATACATGTGAAAACAAAGCACGGTTGAGACTAGATGTAGTCCAGTGATTGATATTTTAAGTTGCACGTGACACTCTTTCCTTGTTCTGTTGCACTGCATTTAGATATTGTATGGTTCTCCAGACATGCTATGCATAATTTTACATACCATCTGCTTTACATGCCAGGTTCCATATGTACAATGTATAACCTAAACCCAATATTTTGATTGATTTGAGCTACAGTGGAGGCTTTTGTTCTTAAATTGTTGGATAGAAGAATATAGTCCTAAATAAATTATCCAATGAATCTGTTCTGCAACTAACAAACAATGAAATTTATTTTGAAAATGGTCTTAAAGGTGTAGTAATGACAAAATTTAGGTGGCTTTCAAGAATCCCAGTAATGTTGCTTCCTAGATTCAGGTGGCTTTCAAGAATCCCAGTAATGTTGCTTCCTAGATTCAAATACCAAGAGACCTGTAAATGCTTGCTACCATTCACTTAACAACCATAGCAATACAAGGGCATAAACATGTTTCAGAGTCAGACAAGGGACAGAAAAAATGGTCTTGAAATATTCATCCAAAATAAAGATGAGCAGCATTTACTCCTCAAAAAAGATGAGATTTATAAAGCTGCTAAAAATGAGTAATGGTTATTCAGAATCATGTCATGGAGTTTCCTGGGACTTCATTATCTGGCTTCATTCAACTCTGCCTTAAATACTCAAATCTTATATACACTTCATTTACAGGTAAGCCTGAAAAACCTAAATTTCTATTTTGGAGATGCTATCCACAAGATCAGTTTGAATCTCCATATACACCTTTGAAGAGGAAGCACTGAAACACCAAAATGAAAAAAAAACAACAGAATTTCAAATAATGGCTCTCTGACAAACCCAAAGATTTATTCAAATATATATCTTCATTTTTAGAACTGCTGACTCTCTTCATTTAAGAAAGAAAAGAGGATTGCTTTGGATTTTAAAAAAAGCACCATCATCACACTCCACCATACCTCCCAACAAAAAAAATCCAAACCTCTTAGTATTGAAGTAATTATCATATTTTTCACATTTAACTTGAAATAGAAGTATTATCAACAAAAATAGGTTGTGGCACTACAATGTGTTAGCAAACAGCAGATAGAATGGAGAATACAGGAAGCAACAAAGTAGCTCAAACAAAATTTTACTCTGTGTAATGTCCCATAAAATATGTACCCTTCACTTCCATACATGGCACATGATAAAAGAAACATTTGAATTCACAGGAAAATTAGAAAGAAATCTGCAATATGACATTTTAAGAATGAGGTGTCTGTCTTGCCTATGGACTTGCAAGGAGAGAAGAGATAATCAGTGAAGCATTTGTCCATTTTGCAGGTTTTTTTTCCCGCTGCAACATGAACATCTTAATCTGTTCACAGTTAAGTATTAGTGACACATTCAGTTCACTTCAATGACAATTCTACCAGATGCCTACAAATAAAACTGAAGAAGAGATGCAGCACTTCAAACTTTGTCTTTATATTTGCCTATTAACACAAACTTGTACTTAAACGGGAAACACCATTATTGGACTATAACTAAGAAAGGTTTTTCCGTCTTGTATTGGGTTTTGTTAGTGGTGGGGGCTAAATGGGTGCCTTCTGTGAGAAGCTGCCAGAAGCTTCCCGTGTCCTACGGAGCCGATGCCAGCCAGCTCCAAGACGGACCCACCAGTGGCCACGGCTGAGCACCATCAGCAGTGGTGGCAGCACCTCTGGGATAACAGATTTAAGAAGGGAGAAAAAGACCCTGAGCAATAGAAACTGCAGCCAGAGACGGGAGTGAGCAATAGAAACTGCAGTCACAGAGAGGGCTGAGAATATGTGAGAGCAATAGTTCTGCAGACACCAAGGTCAGCGAAGAAGAGGGAGGAGGTGTTCCAGGTGCCAGAGCAGAGATTCCCCTGCAGTCCATGGTGCAGACCATGGTGAGGCAGGATGTACTCCTGCAGCCCATGGAGGCTCATGGTGGAGCAGAGATCCACCTGTAGCCCATGGAGGAGCCTGTGTCAGAGCAGCCAGGTGCTCAAAGGAGGCTGTGACCCC
>VZRO01007445.1:3155365-3241349 GCA_013397915.1 Daphoenositta chrysoptera | reverse complement strand
GAGGCGCGCATCCTCCCCGCTGCCACACGCACCGCCGGGGGAATGGGGGGAGCGGGGGGAGGGATTAAAAATAATGGTAGTAAAAAAAGCCCAATCACTAGGAGAGAAAAGAAAAAAACCGCAAAACTCTGTCTCTACTTCCCGGCCGAGGTTTGAGCCCCCCGCCCTAGAGCTGCGGTCCCGCGGCAGCGGCGCGCTCCCGCCGCGCCGGGAGCCGTCACCGCCCGCGGTGCAGCGCGGCAGAAGCTGCCGCTGCCGGTAGCGCCCAGCTGAGAGCCGGAGCCGCTCCCCGCGCACGGAGGGGCCTCCCTCTTTCCCTCCCTCCCTCCTTCCCTCCCTTTTTTCCCTCCTTCCCTGCCTCTCTCTCCCCCAGTCCTCTAAGGCGGGCGACGCAGGCAGGTGCTGTGGGCTCGCCCTGCAGCCGAGGGAAGAGCCGGGCAGGGCCCTCCGCCGGCGCTGACTGCACCGCGGGGAGCGGCTGCGCTCCCCGAGTCACTGAGGTGGCGCTGGGAGGCTGCCGCCGCCGGGACGCGGCCGGAGGGCGAGAAGCGAGGGGCGCAGAGGGGAAGTCGGCTGTCCCGAAGAGCGGCCGGCGGGGCCCAGAAGCCACGGAGGAGGAATGAAGCAGCAGCGGGGAGGGCCCGCCTCTGCCGGACAGCGGTGCGGTGCCCCAGCGCATCCCTGCGAACGCCGCTCCCCCGCTCGGCCCCTCACCTCCTGCCCCAGCGGAGTGACCCGTTGAAGAGGAGCGAGGACGGTGCACCATTAGTGCTGGATGTTTTGGGGAGGAGGGGGGAGCAAGTGGAGAAGGGAGGGAGGGCATGACTATAAGGATCAAACGGAAAGGGAGGTGGGGGGGAAGGCAACACGCATACTAAAAAAAGCTCGTTCTCGGGAGAGAAATCAAAAATAGCCACAACAGCATTGAAAGTTGCTCGCTTAGTGATTTGCATTATAACGCTGCCGCTGCTGCTTGGCTCCTCCAACAGTGTGCCCAAGGAACATGCAAGATGGGAGAGGGGGAGCTATATACTTTTTCTGTGATCTCTCTTTCCTTAAAAAAAACCGAACCCAACCAATCACACCCCATACTCTCCACTCCTTTGATGGAGAGGTGGCTCCAGGTGGTGGTTTCGGAGTCCCAAGTGGAGTTTCCTGGGGAAAAGGGTGCGTGTACAGGACCCATGAGACTGCTCCCCTGGCGTTTTGGGCCCTCGAGTTGGGCAGCCCGGGGAGAGGGGGCAGCGGGCGCTGATGCCGGGCCGGAGGGATGCCAGGGAGTGCCCGGCGGCAGCCAACGGGGCAGCGCCCTATCCCGGGGCACTGGGAGCGCGGGAGGCCCCCGCCTGCTTCCCCTCGCTCCTCCCGCCGTGCGATTCGAGATCAGTGATAAGTGACTCCGTTTTGGGAGGAAAAAAAAAAAATTAAAAAAGACTGGATAAAGCCTAACTTTTATTTATCAACGGTTCATGCCCTGATTAAAAAACTAGCCCCAAATCTTAACCCAGATTATGCAGTTAAATGTATCGAGCCGGAGGCAGCGTGGCTGTTTGCCAGACCTATGATCCATTAACCTCTTTAGCTCATTGTTGGCAGGCAACAATAGCACACGATTAAATTCTTACATTTTAAAGACAAGCCATTTTCTTTTCATAGTACACTCCCCTCTCCTACGTTGCAATTGAATATAGGGTATCAACAATAAAAATCATAAGAAAGATATAATACTGTGAGGTTTTAGCTACTTTGTGTTCATTTTATGGGCAAAAACATTGTACTATGCTTAAGGCAATATGTATAAAGTTGGACAGAGGCACATTAAAAATTCTTATTTTAGAAGAAGGATTTTAGATAATTTTACCTTCACCACTGGATTAAATACTACTTAGACTGTCTGGCATTCCAATTTTTAGTTCCAGTTCTTTTTACACAGAAAGAGTAAACAAAGCCCTACATGATCAAAATAAGAGTATGAAAATAGGATATATAGGGCCTTTTTCTCCCTTTCATGTGTTATAAATATATATACACATATATGCCCTTTAATCAGAAAACATTCTGTGTGAAAGTATATATTCATACATATTTTTTTGTGCATGTATATATGCTCTCTCTATATATAACTATTATATAAATAACATATTTCAAAATAATTTGAAAATTAGAAAAAAAAACCAGGCAAAGCTAAAACCACAACTCTCAGCCTCCTGCCGAGTGCTATAAAAAAGTGCTACCACTTGGAGGAGAAGTCATGGAATCACTGATACAGAAAGAATATGAAAGTTATACCTTGCACCTTATTCTTTACACAAAAAACTCAAGTAATAGAAATACATCTGTGATAAAAAAAGAAGTATACAAGGTTTCCTGTGTTTCTCTTTTTTGTGTAGGACATTAGGCTGTGGTTCTAACAGCCAAAATATTTGTTTTGGAAAGTCTGTATTCATAGAAGCTGAATCTATCAGCGATAAATCAAGCTATCTCTCAGGGAGTGGAAGATAGATAGTACCTGCGAAAGGGATGACTGATCCTGTGAGGATCTGGGGAAAAAGAATGGGAAATGTGATGGGGATAGGCAGTAGGGCTAGCTGGGTGATAACAGTGAATTCAAGAAGCTCTGTATGTTACAGTGGTAGCTGGGCCTGTAAACCAATCCAATCTCATGTGGAGGAGGTAGTTGGAAAGAAAGCCTTTATTCCTTTTGCCATGGTCAGGCTGTGCTGTAAAACACATCCTACTGCTCATTAGAGAATGAAGAGTGGAAGATAACACCTACATCCTCTCAAGACCTCCACACATTGTTTCTAAATACTCTACGGTTTAGGAAAAGTCCTCTCAAAAACACCAAACCTGAGACTGCGGGAAATGCTAAAAGATCTAAGTTCATAGGTCTCACCCTCCTGAGGAAAGTTTTAGTGGTGTATTTTTTGTCCCCTTAACAAGCTCTTCAGACATAGTCAGCTGGCACCATTGTATCCTAGCCCAAAGGGAGAAAGGCCCAAGGCTTTTTATTGGCTATTTAATCCAAGAAAATGTAGTCTTGGTCCAATTTTCATTAAGATTAGTAATAAAATCAAGAAGTGACTGCTACATTAGCAGAAAGTTTTGAGTGTGTGAAACTGCCTGGTTTCAAGAGCAGATGTTAGGGATGGGAAAGAGATGTAAATCTAGACTGTAGTGTTAAATGTAGGCTGTATTTCCACCTGTTGCAGCAAGAGTAGTCATTAATGAATGAGTGATTATTGCTACTGTGGATAACATGTTAAATGATTGAAAGCAGATAAATTTTAGCTGGTTGCTTTTTCTCTCTGTTTTCTTCACTAAATACAAAGTGTTTTCTCCTTACTTAAGAGCTGTCTACTGTAGCAGGGGAGAGGTGTAAGGTATCACACACACTGGTCCGTCTTTTCATATGTTGTGTAGGGTAATCACATTGACATTAGCTGATATAAAACTGTGAAGTTTCTGTCTATCCAAAATTCCCAACATTCATGTGGTATAAAAGTAACAGATATTTGGTAGGCATAATTTTAAGGAAATAGAAAATCGAGAGCTCTGTTCTTTAATAAAGTTCTATTTGCTTCTTTTCTACTGCAAAGCCTGCTATCCGACAGCTTTATTGTATTCATTTTCAGTATGGCAACATGAAGAAGTAAATACCGTTTATTACAAACAGGCATTGATGATGAATAACAAGCAAAACTTTCTCTGCAAAATTAGATTAAAATGGCATGATTGAAATGTCCAGCCTTTATTACACTTGCTGTATGGCTGCATTGGTTTGCAATCTCATTTACAACTTGAAACCAAGTGAGGTTTTGATGCTCAAGACGATTGTCTAAGAAAGTCAAAATGACAGAGAAAATGCTGCAGATTGGTACAGGATGTCCACTCTTCTCTATATAACATTGTGGAACCAAGATTTTTAGTTTAAATTTTAAGTTTCACTAATAGTTCTGGAAATTGGACTAGCATGTTTCCTTACTTTTTAAACATCTAGCCTGTCATAAATGTATGTTTTATATAATTGTCTCCCAAATTTTCAAACTTATATTCTGTTCCATGTTAAGTGTCTCATATGCCAACTCTCTTTTAACTTATGACAGGTTGACTTACTTTTTGAAAAAAAAATCATGCTTTTCAAGAACTTGGCAAAAACTTAAGGTGTTTAGGAATCTCACAGGATTATGTAAACTTGTGCATTAAAATAATAGATTTCTAAAAAATTATAACCAATGTCTAGCCAAACATATAACCAATGTCTGTTAGGTTGGAATTTGCCTTCATAACCCATTAAAACCATGCTTCACTGCATCAGTAAATACTATATGTTTGAGCTGTCTGCATATTATTGACTTTTCTGGTTTCTGCAAAGCATTACATCAGAAGTCCCTTCCCCCCTTTGTTTTCATACCAGAAAAATCAATTCAAATCTTAGATATACAAAGCAACAAAGGTAATCTAAGCATGATATATTTTGGAATTTATACAATCTCCTTCTTTATTTTGTTGAAGCTCTGCTATGCAGGCTTATCTTCAGCACCTGAGAGTTTTGACAACTCTTTCTGAATATATAGGAAAACATAGTAAACAATAATAGGCTGAGACACAGCTTATTTAAAATCATAGGAGAACGTGACTAGCATGTTAAGGAGAGACTTTCATTTTGGGCAAAAAAATTCAAAGATACTAGGCTCAGAATCAAATTCTGCCTTCAAATGTCAATGCATGATTCCCTTTAGGAAGAAAAAAAGATTATATGCAAAGGCATAACTTTAATTTTAATGGAAGATCTATGGATATGTGCAGAGCTATTTGGTCATTGGGCACCCACATTTCTCATCATTTTCACAGAGGTTTATGATGGTTTTTCTACTCTGTTCAGTTGAAAACTAACATACAAGGCCTACTGACTCTTGCTTTCCATTCAGGTAAGTATTGACAAAATAGCTGAGGTTTGCACATAAGAGGAGTAAATCTAAACTATTTTACTGCTCATTCCGTGTTTCTTCCTGACACTTACACTGCTTTCAATTTACTATAAGTTTGCTAAACTTCAGTGATTCAACCTGAAATTCTGTGTGATGAAGTTCCGTCTCAGGCTGCATGTTTTTAGCATAACCGACCAAAATGGCTCAGCTATACCTGAGAATGAGATTGAGGGACAATATTTTGTTTTATTTCTTGCTAATATATTCATTGTAAGGCCGATTTTTTCAAGAACTCTAGCACCTTCAGGTAACAGAGGAGAGACTTAAAAGTTGGCAGGTTTTAGTTGAGGATGACTTGTTATCTCCATGAAAATTCATTGACATTTTTCCAGTTCACAAACATTTGGAAGCTCCTTTGACACACGTTAAATAGCAGTTTGTTAGAGTTATGTAATTAAATGCATATATTTAGCTGTTCTCCACCCAGGTACATCCAGAAGTGGCCTGGAATTCTCTCTCCCAATGCTGTTGCTCTTAAGCAAGAGGGTCTGTTTTACCTCTGTTCTTCATTTTGTTTAGAGCTCAAGCTGCACTGAGAAGTAGGCTGTTACAGTTGAATGCTGGAATGCAAGAAGTCTTCCCTGGATTTCTTAGGACTGGGAAGCTGGCAAGTATGAAGTGACAGGGATTTCAATGGTAAAAAGTATGGGAGAAAGTTCTGAGACCTGGGAGGAAGTGGTAAGGAAGAGACTGAATTCAGATGACTAACTGCTAGGTGCAGAAAAGGAGCATGGGAAGAAACAAGGGATCTGCCTGTGTGGCAGTCAGATGGGAAAACTATGTGAGAAGCTTATAATTTTGGATATGCTGATAAGGAAAAAGAAGAAATCAAAAGACTGAAGACCGTAGCTGGCTAAGTGAAAAGTCAGGTGGAAACAAGCCAGTGAAGATGTGAAGATGTGAATTAAGTCACAGAAGTGGGAGAGAGAGAGAGAGAACTGGAATAAGACATAAAAGCAGAAAAAGAGACAGAAAAGTCTGTAGAACTGGTGCATACTGCCATGCAGATCTTGGAAATGAACCAACCATCCCAAACCTCAGCATTTCACTGTTATCAATAAATATCTGTGAAACCTGTTGGCAAAGTGTGCTCCTCACTCTCCTCTGGTGCTGCTCCACACAAGGGGTGACCATCTGTTGCCATTGTCAAGCCTGACAGTAGCTCTGCAGGCAGAAACACACCCTGCAGGTCTAACTTCCCAGTCTCAATGATGAATCTTGTTGGTATCAGGCCACTTTTTGAGATACTTGTGTTCATTCTGCTTTGAAGAATAGAGAAGACACAGAAAACAAAAAGGAAGAAAGAGAAGAAGGAAAATGAAAGGGAAGAAGGGAACCCTTTAATTCTTATCACAGTAAAATGCTGTTGTCATGTATGTTAGATCTAACTCTACTCAACTCCTTCCCTATTTGTATATATACATTATAACACATTTTAAAATTACAAAAGCATACTGTTTCTTCTTTCATCCACGCTGGATATCTCTGCAAAAGATGAGTCCTGATCCATGAATAAGAAGGTGTATAATGCTTTATTTTATTCTCATTGGCTTTTGGGCAGATCAGACACATTTTACCAATTTATTTAAACTTTACTGAGAAAAAATATTAATTGCCTTTTCAGAGGATTTTCTCTGAAACCAGTCAGTAGGACATCTGCATACCTCACAAATTATTAATTTACTTTACAGTGCTTCCACTATTCACATTGCAGAGATGAGAACTGAGACAACCAATTAAAGCATGAGTATCTACCACTTTTGAGTGTAAAAATAAATAACTACAAATTTTCGTTTTACTCTTTGGAAGGTTATTGTGTGCTCACTTAAGCTGAGAGGGAAGCACTTCTACAAATGAGACTCAGGCTTTTAAGTAGGGCGTTCAAAACCAAAATATTCCTAACTTTTGAAAAGTAGGTGACCAGCTAATTTTTGGTGAATTTTCTAGCTTATGACTAGAATTGTCTAGCACTGCAAGGGGATAATATCCCCAATTTCATGTCACCATTCAAATGGTTTAAGAATGAAGCATTAATTGAAATGCATACTGAAACTTCTTTCACTGGATATGCTCTAAAATAAAATAATAAAGTAATTATAAAGTAATAAAAGGCAGAGAGAACGAAGATGACAGAATTGTTATAAAACTCAACCCACTTTACTCCCAGAGGTGATGATGAGAGATCCTGCAGAAACAGAAGATATTTTCACAATCTGTGCAAGCTACACTGGAACCCACTTATGTTTTAGACTGAGGTCATAACTGAGTGTAGGTTCTTCAAGTACAGTGAAACTCTAAACCCCAGAATAATCTGCCACTGAAAAGTTTGCTGAACATTTATTTTTGAGCCAAATTGGAAAAGTTTGTCTACTGTCTAGAAGAGCCTGTAAAATTTTCAGCTTTGAAATTGACAGCCTACTTCACTTTTGGTGCTGTCATCTCATTTTTTTGAACACTTAAGATATTGCACTTATAGGAGCAGAAAGGATCCAAGCAGAACTAGAGGAGAGGGAAATTGCTTGGAATTGATGGGGGCTGGAAGCATTTCCTTCTCTCTTGACATTTTCTAACAACAGCAATGCCAGGATAACCGTTCCTGTTTTCGGGTTTGGAACAAGTGTTGAAGAAAAAGTAAAATATGACCATTTCTTCCTTTACTGTCCACAATAAGAAACTCCTCTTGCTAAATTATGTCTTCAGGGAATTTCAATGGGACATAAAATGTTAGTTATTTTCATATTCATTTTTGAAGGAACCTGGAAACCAAATCTCTTTACCTTAACAAGGATTAATGGATATACAATAGGAATGGGGGCTAAATTTCTTTGGTAGAATCAACATGTGGGGACTTCTATTTGTGTGAGATTTTGTAAAAATCATCCAGTGACTACTTCCTCTGAATTGGTATCTTTTTGGTTAAGACCTTTTCGGCAAGGAATTGTTTTGCTAGATAAATTATGGTTAATAAATTACCCACCTGATTAATCTGTATTCCAGAACCAGGTTAGTTAAGGTTGGGCTTGTGGAGAATAAAGTTTAAGCCCTGTTTTTTTCACCATGTCTTTAACCATCAGGAGATTTCTAAGTTACCAGTTCTTTTGAAGCCATACTACAGAGGTATGAGGCCTCTGCTCTTCTCCACAGAATTCAGAAAATCCGTTGTGCACTCTCTCCTTGCTGATGTGTTTTCCTCCTTGAAATGTTGATCCACAAAAAGCTTTGGACAATGGAAACAGCTGAATTTCTTTAACTCAGACTCTAAGTTTTTGGAAAAAAAACACAGTAAATATATACAAATATGTGTTGAATAATGTATTTCAAGTGCTGCCTGTGAGCATGACTGTTTACATTTACTGACATATTTAACAGATTTTTTTGGGAACAAATCCAAACACTTATAATCACATGCTTAGTAAATTTAAATTTCATGATACATGTAGCTGGCAAAACTAGAGAGAGATAAGGGGCAACTGTATTGCAGGTGACATTCTATAAATTGGACAAAGTCCTTCTAGGGACTTCCATATTTAGAAGCTGATGTACAAATGAATTTTAATCTTTCAGGTCCACCTTTGGTAATTTGATCTTTCCTTTTATTCAATTTTTTCATAAGAGACACACATCAATAAATATATGAGTTCTGTCTCTATACATTTGGGTATTACAGAAATGTATATTACACTTTTAGAGTCATTTAGAAGCACTGACGCACCTGAAATCTTTCTGGTGAGAGTGGAAGGGACATGTGTCCTGTATCCCATTTCCCCCCTCGCTCAAGCATATGTCAAATAGTCCCATTCATAAGGGGCTACAAATATCTCTTTCAAAAAATATTAAATTCTTCCTATATAATATAACTGAAAAAAAAAAACCAGTGTAAAATTTGTTTGGTGTAATGGCTAGAAGCTTTTTCAGTTTCCACTTCAGCACATTTATGTCCACCTAGAATGTTCTCTGTTTCAGTATTATGATTTAATGAGCTCTTTCTTCTTTATCCACTGACGTATTTATGGAGCTCAATCACCTCTTCTTAATTTTTCTATGTATTTTCCTACCAGAAAAACAGTTTCAGGGTCATCCTTAAAATTGATCCTTTTCTCCTGTTTGCTTCCATAACCTTCTCTCTCTACATTTTCTCTTTCTAGGTTACCCTCCTGACTAGAAATCTCAATGCTGCATTGCAGCCAAGGTTTAACCAGGGCCTAGTGCAATGATACCAGTGCTTGCCTGTCTCTGACAGATTCACCTTTTGCAATATGTTTTTAGTTTCTGTCTGAGATTTTTATGCTGCTTTCACTTCATTCATTGCGAAACTCACTGTCACATCCCATTTTTACAAAACATTTCCATCTGAAAAGCCTCCAGCATACCAGAGAACTTTTTATTATTAGCTCCATGTTCATGACCTTGCATTTCAATCTACTTCTATTTCCGTTCATCCACACCTTTTGGTATTCATTTCTGATCTCCTCTGTCCTGCCTTGCACATTCATGGTTTATCATTATGGATCCAAACCTGTGCCTGACTGAAAGCAATAAACCAGGTGAGTTCCTGGAGCGTATTCTGCAGAGCTTGACTAGGAACCACTTTGATACTACTGTCTGAAACCTTTGTATGCTGCTATCCCTGAAAATGCGTCTTTGCCAATTTTACAATTTCTAACTTAATTGTAATCCTTTTTTCCAGATATATTAAAAGTATATCCCATGCTACAAATATCGAATACACCTAGCCAACGACTTAATAGAAGAATCCACTACAATGTCTAGGGGAAAAAAGTCACCTTGTCAAATAAATACATGGATAGAGAAAAAAATCTCACAATAGTTCTTTAAGAGAGAAGGAATGATTGTCACATTGATTTTGTTGCCATGAGATTGCTTTTTAAGCTGCTTGAAAAAAACCCAAAACAAATAAACCACCAAACCTATTTGTGGCTGCTTAAATATTCATAAAAAACTCTACTATTTGGATGCTAGAATAGGTAAATACTAAATGATATGTGGAATTTATGAAATCAAGGTGATCCTTTCTAGTTTTCTGTCTATGAATGACTGTAGCTTTCTCAAAAACTTACCTTTGGAGCTGAACTTTTCAATTAGTTAGGTGACCCCAAGCTCTTTCACTGAAATCCAAGGGTGATTTTCTCTCTGATTGCATTGGAATCAAAATCAGTTAGCAGTAATAAGTAAGGCACTTCCTGAAAAAGTGACCAAATCAAAACATGTCTCATCATAAGAGAGAGATAGTAGTCCAGGAAAAGATTAGTTTCCACAGGCATTTAATAAAAAGACTAATTGACTCTTGTTTTGTTTTGAAGAGCTCTAAGGCAGTGGTGATACAAAGCATAAAAAAAAGTAATTGAATTAGGTCCAAGAGTTGGTCTGCAACATGCAGTAACATCATAAATATTCTCTGAAGTCCTGTGAGCAGTATTACTATGGCGGACAGTGATTATACAATGTTCCCATAAGATCTTTTTCCCAGTTAATTATGCATCTCAGAATACACTTTTCATTTAACAAAGGGTATATGTTGTTTCCTACCCATTTCCATTATGTTTTCTGTCAACATAATTCATATATCTGTATTTCACTTGTGACTGTTCATATATATTGCATAGAGTTTGAAATGGATTATTAAAACATTCATGTACTTTGTATAATTTCTTTTGTACACAGCTGTGTGAACTGCCAGCATTACCAAATCTTGAAGTGTTTTCTTTTTTCCACAGCCCAAGCTCTCTTTTTTAGGTTTATATATATATATTTCCCACAGAGAAACAAATGTTCTCATATTCAGCCTAAATAAGCCTTTTAGCAGGCATAAGTTTCGCTTATTCTTATCAGAGCAAAATTAGATATTAATCCAGTGCCAAATGGAGTCTGCAAGAAATAAATTCAGACACCAGATTGCAAAGTGCTTTTAAGTACTCCTGCACTACTTCCTTATAGAGATTGGTCTCTTAACACTCTGAAGGGGAAGAGCTATAGAACGCACTTGTGGAAATATGGAGAATATTTCTTCCCTGTTAATTTATTGTGGTGAATTGACATAATGAGGGATGACAAATAGGTCTTTTCTTTTTCATCCGCACAGCTCTTCCCATTAAAATGTGAATATTTTTTGTATGAGCATCAAGACTAACACATTTAATTACACGGAAGCCATGCGTCTTATGTTGAGAATGTAATATGAAGAGCAACAGAAAATGTACTGTGGAATAAAGTGTTAAAGGGGCTTATACTTTAAAAGCAATCCTCTGGGGTGTTTGAAATAATTGAAAAAAAAATTTTTTTTTTCTTCTAAAAGGTGGAAAATTTAGATAAAAACATTTTCTTGAGCTTTTCTTCTATTTCATAGGATTGAATTTTTGCCATCATTACAGATTAGAGATTGGTATGCTGAAATATCCATACCTAATATTTAACCATAATATATTCTGTGTAATATAATAGTATCTAACAATACTTTTTTGGTAATTATGTAGACTGTTCATTGTTCTCAATATACATATAAAATATTCCCATGTTCTTGTAAAGACATATTTAAGTCCATCAATTCAAATCTTCACTGAATCTGATGAAAGTAAAATGCCCATGAATTTAGCCTTATTTATTTTAACTCCTGTCCAGAAGCTCACTATGAAATTTCATAATTTGCCATGTAACTTGTTGTAAACAAAAGTGACAACCATTAGCATTGCTCGTTCAGTAAAAAAACAGGTTGATATTAATAAATTATAGAAAAAAACCCCACAGTTATTCCATGCTATATGCAGTTATAGATATTTGACATCTTTATTTGATATCTGTCTTTTATTAGCAAGCCAAGTAGAAATAAAGTCAAAATATAGGGAAGATTTCAATATTTAAAGCACATTTAGTAATGTTAAATATGATATTTTCTTATTTGATTTCATTAGCATGGTACAATTTTTATTGTATTTTTATTGTAATTTTTATTTGTATCCAACTGGAAGTGAAAATTGCCATACATAATGCAATAAAGTTAAATCTCTATGAACTTTGAAATAAATGGAGTATTGAAAAAACCCAAACAATAAATTAAATGTCCTCCTCATCTGCAGCTTATATGCTTGTGCATGACAGCATTTCCATATGTTTCAATTTTTTTCCTTGCTTTTCTTTATATGTCAAAGAATGAGAAAACAAAATTGGTTGCTTGTGTGGTTGGTTAGTTTTCTTCTTTATCTAAGCAAAGTTATTTGTAAAGGCCACTGGGACTTCAGGAAACACACCTACCTGTGGCTTAGTGAGCTCAGTGAAGAGCCACTGAGTCTACAATCCTCTTAGGCCATTTTTTTGTAGACAAATTTTCGTAGGGTGTATGGAGCATTACTAATCTATTGTTTTCATGGAGAATTTTTGCCCCAGATTCAGGAGTTTTTATTCTTTCAGGTTATTTCTAGCTAGTATGTTTTTCTTCACTTACAGGGAAGAGCAGCTGTGTTGCAGTGACAACATTACAAACATAAGAGCCCAACTTTCATTGCTGCCTTAATCTAAACAGATGTGTTCACAGGTCTTGCTAACTGCCTGATTTGTATCTGAAAGCATTTTCTTTTCCATCATGTTCCTTCCCTCTGCTTTGTCTTGTTTAAAGACTCTCATAATTGTAAGGTTTATAGGGCACCATTACTTCACAGACTAGTTAACTTAAATGAAACTGAAGCTAACATGACAACACTTGCAAACCAAGTGTCATTTAAATACCTTTTTTTTTTTTACTCTTTGCGTGCACAAGCTTACACAGGATTTAAAGTACTACCTGGATGCCTGTCTTGCAAGTACACAAACACGTGAAATGTTTTATTTTATATAATAAAATTACCTCCTCTCAAAGAATCAAGCTGTTAGAAAGCTTTACTATCCATCAGCATCCACTGGCACAGAAGTTTATCAGAGTGCGGAAGGTTTGGCTTAGCAAAAAAATAAAATAATTTAGTAGGTCTAAAGGCCCTGTTTTCTTCTGGCGGTTATTTCACTTTGCAGAAAGCACCTTTTTCTATTTTATTGTTCAGGTCCTATATTTAAAGTGTTTTGTCATGCATCTCTGCTATAAGAACTGTTTTGAGTGCTGACACTTTGTAGTTCATAAATCTTTTGGATTTATGTTATAATTTTATTTAAAGTCGTCATGCAAATTCATAAATTTTGGCTTAATGCAATTTAATAATAAAAATCCTTTAGGCCACTTGTTCTTATTCACTCCTTTTGTGTGTCCACATCATCTTTTAGTGCCTACACTGAATGATTTTCACTGAATCTGAGTATATTAAGTGAATGTACTGCTACATAACAGCAGAAGTGTATCTGAATGTCCTTAGCCATCTCTCTCTAAAATGCACATATCAGATTCATGCCATGAAACCACAGACAGCATTTGAGGTCAAGCCAGTGTCTGAAGGTCAGAAAAATGGAGGTTACAAACAAGGAGACTGGGATAACCCAGCCTAGCTGCCCGTGAGGAGCCACAGAGTCAGGGAGGTGTGAGTGCTGAGGGAAGTGGTCAGCTACGGATGGCTGTGAAGGAAGGCAGCTCATTTGAAAGGGCTGCTGATGAGGAGGGTGCTCTTCACTGGATGGAAAAGCCCTGTTGTTCTGAGAGGCTTGTGAGAGTTGAGCAGTGCTTGTGAGGCTGGGGGGAAACCCCTGCTGAGGGGGTGAGCTGAGGCACTTGAGCAGCCAGATGTGAGGGTGGTTTTAGAGCCTGACAAGGCACTGCTCAGCTGAGTGAGGCTGCCAGAGAGCTCCTGGGAGCAAAATTCTGCACTTGCCGTCCATGTAACACAAGGATGGTTTTGTCCCCACCATTTCTTGACAAGTTAACAACTAATACTGAAAGGGTTTATTCTGTGTAATTGACACAAAAGAATGAGGGCTATTAATTCAGCAGCGTGTACTGCTACCAGGAGATGTATTAAGCTCAGGCACAAAGGGTGGTGTGGGAAGTCACTGATACCCTTGAACATACAGCCTAACCCCATACCTAACCCCACCTGTCGATAAGGCCAGGTAGCTGCTGCTGCCAGAGCAAACAAATCAGGGTTTTCTCTTGCAGGCTGAATTCAGTAAAATTTCAAGGGTGCTTACTTTCATTCTAAATGATAATATTTCTTCATGACTGTTAGAAATGGTCAATCTATTATGTTTATTCTGTGTCATATAGTGTCCCTTTATGTGTGTCTCAGTATGTATCTGTTCATTCCTTTAATATTTAGTACCATCATATGAAAGTATTATAGTAACAAAAAAATCAAGGCAGAAAGCAAGCTCTTGAAACATAGTGGCAGGCACAATAAATACTTATTTTCCATATTATGGCATGTATGTCTTCTTGAAATAATTATATACAGTTTTCACCAAAGAAGTGATATGCTGCTGAAATAAGTCCACTCCAGCTTATTGTAAATGGTATTTTTGTGGCTTACTTCCTTATGCTTTTGTCATTCTACACTTGATTTATAAAGAGATTCATGGAAAGTCATAATTATTTTAAGAAGGCAGCAGGGAAAGTGTTCTTTCAGCATGTCTATAAATCTTTGCTTGTGTTCTACAGAGAACTCTGCTCTCTATGTCTCCTTTAACAGTGTAAGAAGAGTATATCATAATGTGTTGAGTTGTCACAGATTCAGGAACCTTTATAATATGAGATCAAAAGTGGAGACAATTTCATTGTAATAGTCCTGGCAACAAAGTAAAAAAGGATACCAATTCAGCTGGCATACTGGCATGATAGCAAGAGTATATTCTTTCATAGAGTTAAAATATGTGTGGGATTGGAAGGTGTGTGTGTGTGTGTGTATGTACATACAGGCACATATATGCACATATGTATGTATAACTAAGTAGGTGGCAAATTTAAGATGTAGAAAAGGATATGACTATTGAAAACACAGTCTATTTAAAGTATAATATTCCTGGGAGAATGCAGAATATAAAATTTTTCCCTCACTGAGGGGTAAATAGCTGCATTTTAGAAGAAGGAAACGCTTTTCCTTCTGATGAAAGCCACAGCAGATAACACTTGGGTTATTGCTTTTCATTCCCTAAACACACATTTTCAAAAGAAAATTTTCCTTTGCTTTTTCTCTTCTGCAAGGAACTATCCTTTTGTAAAGCTTACAGCCTATAAGAGAAAATGTGTAGTTTTGGTGGTTACAGATGGACACAGATTTCTTGTGAAGATTAGGGAGTATCTTTCACTGAAATTTGGAAAGGTGTATAGAGAAATATTTGTTGGAAAAATTTGTTGGGAATATTTGTTGGGAAATTTTGCTTTGGGTAGTAGTTAAGCTAAATGGATTGTTACAGTCCTTCCTTTTTTTTTTTTTAGATGGTCCCTATGAGGTCCCGCTGCTAAGCAAAACCTCCTGAAAACTGTTCATCAAACCCACTTTGTTTTAAGAGCAACACAATATTTATGTTTCTGTCTATGTAAAATCACCTTATAGATATTTTTAAAGAATAAGTTTTTGAGAATGGATGTCTCGAGGACCAGTCTATAGTTTTAGTGTCTGCTCTGCAAGGCAGGTGCATTACACAGTAAATATTGAATTCTGAGTGTGCATTATAGAATCACAGAATGGAGAAGGTTGGAAGAGACCCTTAAGATTATCTAGTTCCGAGCCTCTTGCTGAGGGCAGGGATGCTATTCACTGGGTGAGGTTGCTCAGGGCCTCATCCAACCTGACCTGGAACACTGCCAGAGATGGGGCATCCTTATCTTCTCCAGATGGGGCATGCCCAACCCATTCCGGTGTCTCACTATGCTCACACTAAAGAATTTCTTCCTAACACCTGTTTTAAACCTGTTCTCTTTCATTTTAAAACCATTTCCCCTTGTCCTCTCACTATCTGCCTGTATAAAAAGTCCCTCTCCCTCCTTTTTATAAGCCCCCTTAAGGTACTGGAGGTCTTCATGGAGCCTTCTCTTCTCCAGGCTGAACAACCCCAGCTCTCACAGCCTGTCTTTGTAGGAGAGGTGCTCCAGTCCTCTGATCATCCTGGTGGCCTCCTCTGGACCCTGTCAGGTCCATCTTCTTGTGCTGGAGACTGGGAAGAGCTGGATGCTGCATTCCAGGTGGGGTTTCAGGAGGGCAGAGTAGGGGAGGAGAACCACCTCCTCCACCTGCTGGCCACTCCTCTTTTGATGCAATCTGGGATGTACTTGGCCTTCCAGGCTGTAAGATCACACTGTTAGCTCATGTCAAGCTTTTTATCCACAGGGACCCATGTCATATTCATGGTATGAGTTGAGAATGAAATGAAAGGACTTGAAATATTTTATTTGTTGGTTTCTGACATAGAGATAATTCATTTTAACACTTTATTTTTTAAAAACCTAAGAGATTTAAATAATAAAATACAACCTAGAGAAAGCTAGGAAAGCTAAAAATTAGGATGGTCAGAGAAAACAGGTGGAATGCCAATACATTCTCAATGAGTTTCATGAAACTCATGAAAACTACAGTTTTCAGACATGCAAAAATGTTGCATGTCTTAGTGGTTACAAAAAGAAAGCTTAATCCATTGTTATAGAATATATTTAATGTATACCTCTCTATCTTTTCCTTTATTTTTTTCCATTAACAATGTGACTAAGAAAAACTTAAGTACTGTCAAACTCCTGTATCATCTTGTTTTATTCTTTAATTATGAAAAACATATGTAGCTTAAGGATGTATTCTTCCTGACTGAAAAACTTGCAATAAAATCTGTTTTATTAACACTGTGGTAAAATTTAGCAGTATTCTTTAATGTCAGTCTTTCAAAATGGTGCTGCAAGTGAAAAAGCCCACCAACCTACCTCTAAGAGATTTAGTTTTCACATCAAATCACTTACTGTTTTTGTTACCTGAATAAAATATAACAAGTAATAATTTTGGTGAATATTTAACTTGGCAGTTTAGGAAAATTTGTAATCTTCTGGTTATTGCAATGCTATATATTTAGAATATTCAGTATTATAGCATGAAGTGTTCCTCTTTGTAAACTGAATAATAGCCTTTCTTTATAAAAAGTCCACACACTAAAATTAATTTTTATAGCAAAATTTAAATAAAAAAATACCATTAATGATTTCCTGGTGCCAACTATAAATATGCTGTTTATAGCTTATGTATACTTAAATTAAGAAAAGATTATTATGGCTATCAAAAATACTAAATATGTATCTCAATTAATTGAATAAAAAGAATTTCCTTTGCTATTTTTCCTCTTCTAATTTTCAGAAGCTTTTCACAATCTCAGTAGAAAAAGACTCAGCTGTTACAGCCTTCCTTTATGACTGTGCAGCTTTGAAGCAGCACAGATGAGTTCTATTATATAAAATACCTTTGTCCAATTAATACCTAACCCAACTACTACCAAGACAGGGAATTCATCTCTAAAGACACTGACTGATAGAAAATTAGAGAAAGAAAGAAAGATTTGACATCAAAGTAGTGCAGAAACTTGTTTAGTTAGGGCCTTTTTCTCTGTAATAGGGATTTGTTAAATAATATTATTAATAGTTTTTGTTTCCACGAATGTACAAGTAGAGGTATTGGTGCCACTGATTACAGAGACTACAGTTCCTGAGATCTAGCCAATCTGATTACCATAAACTTGGGACAACTTGGTTTTGTAAGACTTTCTACTTCTTAGCAGCCTAATTTGCATTCCTAGTCCTGTAATCCCTCTCCTACCATTGTCAATGATTTGGTTAGACCTGGTCACTTCTGAGATTATGAAAATGTCCTGAGGTGTTAAGTAATGATTGTTGTGGTTAGCATTGTTCTACATGAATCTGGTTATTTTTCCACGTTCCTGAATGATCATTATGTGCTTCACTGTCTCAAAACATTTCTTATATCCAAATTAATTAGGGTCAGACATAAAGCTCGGGGTTTTTTTCCTAAATGCCAGCCTCGTATAGAACACAGGAAAGATGGATATCCCATAGATCTAAGTCTATTTATTGGTCCCAAACCTTACAACTGCAATAACGTCTTGTATCAGTCTTGGCCCTGCTGAAGATAACAGGCAGAATCCAATCTGTCCACCTGGGGATTATGGTTTAGCTGCCATCAGCCCTTCTCATACTCCAGGTAGATGTGCCAAAGAAGTATTTGTTCCTTACGGTCCAAAATCATGACCGAAACAGATCACTCACCAAAGTTTATGGGAATTGCATTTTTCTAAGGACTATGTACATGAAACACATGCAGGACTAAGATATTTCCATCTGCTCTCAATTCTAATTACTCAGCTTCCAAAAAATTATCAAACTTTGCAATATATTTTCCTTAATATCTAAGTGATGTTTTTCTTAATTAAAAAAGTACAACCTGATTATATTTTGTATGTGTGGGTAGTTGAATACATAAACAGAAGAGAAAAAACCTTGTGTTCAACCACAAGAGGCTTTCAAAGCAAACTCAAAGAAACAAACATCATATGTCATGATTTTTTTTTTTAATGACATGCCAAGCTGTTCAGGTTTGGCTTTTCATTCCTTTGGTGGTAAGATAGCTGCTAAGATCTACAGCTCTCCCATATAAGTGATTTAGGCAAGATTACAGTGGGGTGCATTCAAAATGGAATCGACAACCAGTTCAGAGAGAGGAAGAGGAGATTTCTAATATGAAAAATTGTCTGCTTCCTTGAATTTTACCAGTCATGTCATGTTACATTAGACAGAGTAATAGAACATTAGCTGTGTAATGAGACATGACTGCTAAAGTGTAAAGGAGAATGCACTTTCAGATTGGCTAGTCCTATTGAAAGTGATAGCTTGCATCTAATCTGCAACGCTTGTAGATATTATGCAAACCAGCTGTTTGAGAATTCCAGATCATTTGGAAATTGGAAAACGTGTCAGATCTATTATCAGCTTCTCAAAATAGTTCTGTATTTTATTTTTTGTTTCTAGATAACAAGAGGGTTTTGAGAAATACAATTGTAAGTTATCTTAGTTTAATACTTAACAGTTTTCTTGCATCCTTTGGGTCAGAACTTCAATTGAATCATAAGTGGGTTTCTTTTACTGATGTCAGCAGAGCTTCAGACATTTGAACAACTTTAAAGCTACTCTGTTTTAGAGGTGCAATGGCATAAATTTTCACAGTACTTAGCAATGTAGCAGCTAACAATGTTGGTCCAAAAATATTTTTACCTTGTTATGAGATGATATTTAATTGCAACTAAAATATTTCATAGAAAGCCTTCAGAGAAATTTTATCAGGAAAGAGGAAGGTAGAGATTTTAATTTCAGATTATTTTGAGTAATGAATTTAATAAAAATATGACTCTTGAACTTCAAAGTGTGAGGCATGCTCTCTAACTATTGAATTGCCAAATATTCTAAGGCATGCTAGATGTTGTCCTCTGTTCCATGACAAATAACAAGGTTTTCCTTCTTTTCCCCACTCAAACACTAGTAAACAAGAATTAATTTCAGACCACTGAAAATTTTGTGTGCTACAATTCTGTGTTTCAGCCATATCACACAGCAAATTAAAGCAGCTGTTTCAAAGTCTGAACATTTCTAATATTTTACCTTTGCTGTACTACCGCTTGCCACATAATACTCTGCATCATGAAGGAAACCCTTAGAACTTGATCACATCCCTAAGTTTTGTGTCTGGAAAGGGAGAACAAAATGGTTGTCAATGGACCCTTAAGAACTTAGGCACTAGAGTTATATTTTGGTTGTGTTGCTTAATACTGACACGATAAATGATGAATTTCCAGTGGTGGGAATATGAGATTTATTTGGTCAGAAGAAAGAACACTTGAAATGTATGGAAATGTACAGCTAGAGAGAGTCAGGAGATGCAACCTTGTAATGCTATCAAATCAATCTGCTCATTATGCCGCTTACATTTAATGTTTAGAAAAGTAACTCTGCTTTCAAGTACTTCAGTTTATTCAGAGTACTGCCATTTTATTTAGATATGTGTGCTAAGCAAACCTAGCTTCTTCTGAAATCACTAGGAATAGTAAATCTCATAAACAGCAACTCAGAACAGGAAAAATAAAAACATGAAAGAAAAAGAGATTGATTTTTGCAGTGCTGATTGAAGATGAACATTTAGAAGGAAAACGGAGAAGACTGAGTCTATGAACTGCTATGCATGTAGTTTTTACGAAAGTTTCTCATTTATTATTACTGTGCAATTACCAAACATATATACCAAACATAATTTAACATCAGTGTAGATGAATTGTCAGTACTTGGCTTCCTCTGAGCAAAAAATATTCAACTTCTGAGCTGAATTATATTGTCAAGCAATGTACAAATTTTTAGCTCTTCTGTCTTTATTTGCATCTCAAGAATCAAATTGCTAAATCTTCACAGAGTATCTTGAAAAAGCACCCCTTTATGACTATATTTTTCCTACATATACTTTTTATTTAAATAGAAGTTGTCTCAACTTACATTTTTAATAGCAATGAAATCCTTTGGGTTCTTATTAGATGGAATCTAAGCACAAAATTCTCTCATCTCTTCTGCTGTACAGATCTTTGAAGGGTAAAGAAATCTCTTTTATGTTTGTAGTTGTGGTTACAGATTGATATGCTTATGTCTTTACATTGCCAAAATGACAGAGTTTTATGTATGCAGTTGCAGTCACACTCTGAACCAGCAAAGAAATGAGAGGAGAAACTAATGTATGGGTTTTCCAGATTCTGGTTTACACTTCTGCAGATACAGACCTCTTAGAATTTGCATTCACAGAATGAAACTTTGTCCAAGTTCTGATCTGATACCTTCGTTGGTTGGTTGGTTGGTTGGTTGGTTGGTTGGTTGGTTGGGGTTTTTTTTGAGGGGTTTTTCTTGATCTTAGTAGAAGCCTTGCATTGCAAGCAGATCCAGAAGCAGGACTAATGATTGGGTCTTGTTTAGGATATAGGTAATGTACTTTTATAAGATAATTTTATTGTAAAATTGTGGCTCCAAAAGACTGCATGCTTAGCCTTAGTGCCATCAAAAGAATTTGTTTACACCTTCTCAATATAGATTTCATCATGGACGGCATTTAAATATACAGAAGTAGAAGTTTGGAACTGTATTGACAAGGCAGCTTATCAAAACAAGAAGAAAACCCATTGTAGAACCTGTATGACTTATGATGCTGACCAGAAATTGGTTAACTATAATGTACAGACTGAGTGAGAGTCAGAGACAGGTTTCATTTGTAAAAAAGAAAGAAGAAATTAAAAGTGACTTGGGATAAAAGGAGTAAAAATCTTGAAGTTATTAAGCTATGCAATTGCAATATCTCTTTTCCATCTAAAATCTCATTATAATGATGATAATGACTATTATTTTTATTATTTACACAGGTAGATGCACACACATTTTAGTTGCAGGAGATTCCATTGTAGGATTACTAATGAAATATGCAGCAATTTTTGTGAGAGTGTATCATCTTACAAATCACCATGCAATACAGAGATACAGACTCTTTCTCACTTCAGGCAATAAAATAAAACAAAAACAAATAAAAAAAAAAAAAATCTGGGCTACATAATTGAAGTTTCTCTTCATTATTCTGACATTAGCTAGCCTCAGGCTTTAGAATCTGCTCAATTATAATGAATCATTAAGATTTCAGTTGGACCAAGGAGAAGATAACACCTCATTGTACTTTGTTGTTTGCAAGATTTTAACAAAATAACATCTGCTCTCTTATATTGTGGATGATTTAATTTTTAAACACTTGTTCCCAACCTTTAATTTTCTGCAAAACAACCACATAAATTATTAATTCATCTATATTTCCTCAAGGCGAGCTAGACTTAAGGTCCTTCATAAATATTTAAGAATTCTATTGCAAAATAAACAAAAACTTCCACTTAACTTTTAATTGCAAGTCCCCAAAACCAGCAGCAGCAGCATCAACGGTAAAGAGAAAGATTTCAGATAGAAACACTTTTTTGTGAAAGGATACAGCCTTATAATCTTGTGCAAATTCAGTGTGTTTTTGCACCAAGTTTGCAAAACATGTATTTCATTAGCAACAAATGTCAGAAAAAAAAAAAAAAAAGATCATTGTTCAAATATAATCCAGTCTTGAACTGAAAATCTCCCTAGTGGTTCCCAGGAACATGAAGTGCAACACACGTGTATATGCATTTTCCAGGAATACCATCTGCCAATATTCATATCTAGTGTTATCCAGGCCCAAATCTGAGTTGCTGTTTAATTCTGGCCCCAGATCTGAGAAGTGAAGGCGGACTCAAGCTTCAGGGCTAGCCTAACATAATTTAAGCTGCCAACTCCTCCCTTTCACCCAAAGGATTTGTGCTAATAACTATGGATCACTGCATTTGCTATTTCTCACCCTCTCACCAGAACAGTTCTCACCTCTTGGAAAAACAGACCTCTCTGAACCCTTTGGTGCAGAGATCACAGCAAAATTAAGATCCAAATTCTGTTAACAAATTTACTTTTATATACACACACACACATATATATAATATACACATATACGTTTTTATATACTATTTTCTTTTTGCAAAAGTGTGCTTTTCCATAAAATTTGTTGGTATTTTTACCCATTTCAAATCTGATAAAAATACTATAAAACTATATTTCAATGTTTTCATGTTTCAGTATTGCTTTGAGATATATCTAATATTTGGAAAATATTTATTAGCTGAATTTATGTATTTAGACATAAAAATTATCTTAAGAAACTTTTTTTTTACCCCCTAAGATAAAATCAGTGAATCAGTTATTATCTCACTTTATACAAGAAATAATTTTATGGAGACATAAATATGTAAAAGTTTTAGTCATTATTCCAAAGGAAGGAAAAGATTCTGCCATAAAATGCAAAAACAAAGTGTCAGCATTTTCAGGTTTCCTCTAGAAATATAATACTCCTCTAAAAGCTAAAACTTGATTAAAAATCTCAGTGTGTGTGTAAAAGTGAAGAAGTCTAAATACTCTGCATAGTATGGAAGAGCTCAGCTGTGACCACTTTTACTGTCTCCCTTCTCTTCCAGGCTCTCATTTTGGCTCTGCTTCCCCACAGATATGGACTCATGGGTTCCAACTGTGCTCTCACCTTTTTCAGTGCTATCCAGAGGTAACTCTAAGGAAGTAAACAAAATACAGGGATGTGAGAGTGGAGTAAGGGAGATTTAAAAGAGGCTCACAGAAGTATTCCTCCTGCCTTGCCATATGGATATTGATTTCTCCCCCTCAGGCTGAATATAATTGCCTGCTGTAATTTAGCATTGATCTACCCACCCAAGTTTCTTAAAGCACTGCACAGGCATCAATTAAATTGTTCCTAATACCACCTTTGTGAAGTAGGATAGCTATAATTATTCACACTTAGATGACGGTGAGGGTTGAAAAGTGATTCGTCCTGAGCTATTCAGTGAAACAAGCCAGGAAAAAAGCATGACACAATTATACCCTGCCTTGTGCCCGTTATCAGATCATTCAGAGTTTTTCAAAAGGCAAAATATTTGCTCGTCTAATGACTTGGGATACCAGTGAAACATACCTGGTTAGATAATGAATGTACTATGACTGCTGCTGATAATATCAGATGTGTCTATTCCCTTGACTTCTCTCTTTTGTGGTATTTTTCCACTGTCTTATTTTTTGTCTTTTTTGATTCCATCCATACTGCTTAAAATGTAAGAGGCTTTTATTTTCTATGGTTCAGCTCTTGGTACGTGACTGTTGATTTGTTCTCCAATAAGAACTTTTATGTTTTAGTACCTGCAAGAGATAACACCTCTTGCTGCTGAGGATGACAAACATGGTTTTGCTGCTCTGCTTTTTAGTGTCATTTTATTTAGTAGTTCAAGAGAAATCAGCTAGGGTGCTGATGAGGAGAAACAAGTACAAAGTATTTAATATACACATCCAAGAGTTCAGAAAAATTAAAAAGTTCTAGCATATTTACTATGAAAGCCCAATGCTAAAGCAACATATGGGTTAGAAAATTCTTTGAATCAGATAGTAGCAATAAACCAAAGTCATACTGGATATCAGATTTAATTTAGACAGCTTCTCTATGAAATATATGACTTTTAGTCAATGAAGAGAAAAACACAAACAAACCCCCCACACACCTGGCACACTATTACAAGGCTTTTATCCTGCACATGGGCAACCATTGACAGATTTGTTCAAATGTAAGTTGGACACAACCTTTACCCTTCTGATTCAAGCTTTATCTAAGACAAAATCATATTGATATTGGAAAGCTGTGCAATATGTACAGACTTTAATTATCAGCTAGGCTATGCTACCCAGTGCTTCCACATAGAAACCACAGGAATGTCAATAACTCAGTACTTATTATTTGACCTCATTTTGCTACACGGCTTGGCTTGAACAATGTAAGTCTCCATTTTTGGCCAAGAATTTCCAACTTCAAAGAATCCCCTCTGGGTGGCACTTAGGGCCCTGGGTTAACTTTAAACATGTTCATAACATGATCCAAGTTGCTTTAGGCTTCACTGTTAACATTCTAGAAAATTAGGGACATAGAATACAAATTCCTTAGGCTGTTTCTTCTGAAGCATACATTTTTCAGAATAGGAGATGCAAGAGATAGCAATGAATTCACTCTTGACTCCTGATGAAGTGATGGAAATTAGGCTGTGTTTACTTGCTCTGACAAATGTGCAATGACTGATTTTAAAAAAGTGTGGTGTTAGTGGATTTTTAAAATTTTTATTCTATTTTTGTTTGTTGGTTTGATTTGGTTTTAAATAGGACCTAGATCCATAATCTTCTTCCAACAGACTCTAGTTTGAGGAAATGTTTTCTCCTGTCTGAGGCCTTCCTGTGAAAGTAGTGATTTACAAAGGATAGTAGAGTTTCAGGCCTAGTTTTTACTTTCTCCACTATAGTCACAATTATATAGTCTCTGTATGCCTCATCTATATGATGATACATTCTATTGCAAGAAGTTTGGACTCTCTAATCCTTCCACATGGTGGGCCTTAGGACAAACTGTCCCACACGCCTCCCATTAATCTACATGTAGTCCCTGAGAAAACTGCATTGTGAAGGAAATATCTTTATTTTTATAAGCTTATCCATCTTACAATACAGTGAACCATGTCTAACACTAAAGAGAGAAAATTTAAAAGCATCACAGTCTGTCAGTAATTACTGCATTTTGAGATCTCCTTGAAACACATCTGAGTCCCAAACTTCACAATTACTATGAAGCTCCAGCCTGAAGCACTTAGTGAAGCAATTTCCCCATGGCTCCAGCATCACCAAAAAAGATGAGAGAGAAGAGAAGAGAAGAGAAGAGAAGAGAAGAGAAGAGAAGAGAAGAGAAGAGAAGAGAAGAGAAGAGAAGAGAAGAGCTTTTCCANAGAGAAGAGAAGAGAAGAGAAGAGAAGAGAAGAGAAGAGAAGAGAAGAGAAGAGAAGAGAAGAGAAGAGAAGAGAAGAGAAGAGAAGAGAAGAGAAGAGAAGAGAAGAGAAGAGAAGAGAAGAGCTTTTCCATCATATATTGACTTCCTTGCCTTGGCTGACACTGCCTTTTCCTTTCTCAGGACATATACAAGTTAGTACTGACCTTACACAGAAGTTGCTGTCCTGCTTACCCTGAAAGTCTAGGGAGTAGGTTGCCTCTGAAATTACTGGACTAGATGAGTCAATATTGCACGTGAATTTGTTTGGAAACAGTACTTCTGCTATCATTTGTTTTCCCCTCAAGTAACACTTAGGTTTGGGGATATACATTATCAGTGCACAAATAGCACATTTTGTTTATATGCTATTTAAAAAGGGATTTGTGCCTGTATGTGCAAGTAAGAAATGGAGATAGTTGCTGTTGTTAATTTTCCACTTGCAGAATGAAATAGGGAACTTAATATATATCTAGTTCTATCCATACGCACAGTGGGAAGAACTAGTAACTAAAACACAGCAAGTTCTTTGTAAAAATAGCAGCAAAGAATCTTCGGCTTTGTGGTGTTGTCTGGGAGGTAAGGCAGATAATAGCTTTCCCTGATGAAAGTTTCCCCGTCAAAGAACACACTTAACAGCAGCAGTACCTGAAGCCCATACTGAGCAACTTTAGGCATCACCTTAGATGCAGAACAGTTGGACATATTCATAGGGGCTTTTTGAAAACCCCAGGACATAATGTGTGCTCTGATCATCTACAAGAAATAGGAATGCTTTTCATATGCATGACCTACCATGCATTTTAACTGGGAGAGGAAAGGTACTTATCAAGATAACACTGACAGGTGGCAGAGCAACTTGAACAGTACAAGATAGAAATTCTCAGCCAGAGGGTGGCAAGAGAAAATGAAATAATGCTGACTGGTGTAAGCTGATATATCTCCAGTTGCAGCATCCTGATTGTGTGAAATAGGACATTGGGAGAGACTTGGATTGATAAAGCTGATAATTCTTATTTTCTCCCTATTGGCGTTCATTTTCCTTACAGTATTCTTTCACACTGAATACAATCATGCTTTGTGCAGCAACATTTGGGATAACTTTGAGATTAGGCAACTGAGAACAGCAAGTTTTTCCTTATCTGCTTGCAAAAGAACAATCATTAGATTCTGAATCATGTGGCTCCAACTAATCTTCTTAAAGGAAGAAGGTATTTTTCAGGCATCCTGAGTCATGGCTCCCTTTTATATAGTTTTCTCTTTGTCACATTTTTTTTTACCTTCTCCATGACCTGAATAAGCTAAAAATAGCTCAAGGATGGTGCATTATCCTTAGTTTGTTAGCTGTTAAGTTTAAAATAATTTCTCTACCTTATACCTTTTCACCACTGAACAAAATCAGAACCCAAGTTAGACTTAGATGTGAACTTTTATTGTGATCTCATACGGGGTTTTGGTTGGGTTTTCTTTTCTTGTTTTTTGAGAGAAGTCAATTATTTGATAGATATAAAGAGATGGTTTTTCCTAAAGTTTCTCCTCTTCAATCTTACTGCTGTGTAATGAAAGTGTTTCACTAACATTACTTGCAAATACCATCAGCACATTTTAGATGCTGTAGACTATTTTTCTAAGTCAAAATAGTCAGAAACTCAACATCACCACCACCATCAACTCCTTTGCCAGTTATTTCAGATTTACAGTTCTTTTGTTTTGGCATGAGCTACAGCAGCCCACAGACACCAGAGAAAATAGGTGAATTTGACCCTGTATATTTTTGCCTAAATCAATCACATTCAGTACTATTTCAGTATTAGTGGCAAAAAAATAGAAGAGGTCAGATTTAAAGTTGCCTTTAACTTTCTTTTAGCTTCATGCACACATATGTACATGCACATGTGAACTATTCACACACAACTGTCTCTTGATAGATATATATGATTTCTAGTGTTAATCGCCTCTCAACAAAATAAAATTGTTTAAAAATGCCTCTGTATTACCTGATAATATATGGTGTTTGCTGCAGCTTGTATTAAGTGTGAGTTAATCTCTCACAAAACAATGTTTTACCAAGTCTCAAGGTTGGCTGTAGGACACACCGTTTTAGCTAATATCACACAGGAGATCAGTTATTTCCCATTGTGATTCCCAATTGGCATCTTGCAGTGAGCTTGTTTACTGCTCCGCAGCAGAATGGATTGTCTGTTGTTAAGTACAAAAAAGCTGCAGAAAAATAGTGTTAAGTCTCTGGTTTAAGATGACAAATTCTAGAGAAGTCTAAATTAAAGATGAAGTATGACAACGGCACTTGTTTTTTGCAGCAATATTACCTTGGAATGGGAAAGGAAGGCAGCACAGGCAATAGCTTTTGTCTAGCCATTACCATGTCAGTCTTTCACTTAGATTCAGAAAAGTAAGAGCTTTTATGAGGTCCTTGTTTTCCCTTTCCAAACATGAGCAAAGCGGTGTAAGTGAACTTACAGTGGCCTTACAGTACTTACAGAACTTACAGTACTTATAGGCCAGCTTTTGGTACAATTGAAATTTGAAATGATTGGGATATAAGAATAGTATTTCTAAAGGAGATGTTGACTGAGCAGTCAGGCAGTACATTTATAACTGACAAGCTGATAAAATCAGTTCTTCAGGAGAGCAGTAAAGCTACTTGACTTGAGGGGTATTGGATTAACTGATTTAAAAGGTCTGACATAAGTAATCCAAAAGTAGTACTAGAAATCTGGTATAATGAAACTTGTGTTTTCTCTGTGTCAACCAAATCCTTAAAGGCAGGCAGTGAGAAAAATAGCATTTAGATATAAAATGAAAAAGGAAGCATGCCAAAGAAAACATAAAGAAAGGGACATATTCTGGTTTCTGAGATAAGAATAAATGGGTGGCAGGGGAAAAAATGCTCTTCAAGAAGGGTGACCACAGAGCAGAAGACATCAAAGGAAGGTGGGCATGCCTGTGAAACAAAATAGGAAATAAGGCTCTAAGAGGGCTAATTAGGAGGGAGAATAAAGAAAAGTAGTTTTTGTTAGATAAATTACATGTCTAGGAGAAGAATTGAAAATAAAATTTTCTTTCAAGGCAGTATTATGCATTTTGGTACTACTATGCAGAAAAAAACATAAAATGAAGAATAAATATATGAAAATTCAGATCACTCCAAGCTCTTGGGTTCACAGCAGGGCTAGACTAACAATATGATATATATAATATTCCACCAGCTATGTCTCTTTCCCAGTACTGTTTCCAGGCATACAGAAATCTATGTTTGTCAGAAGACAAACTCCTGAGCAGCCTGCATGAGGGAAAGAATAATCTTTGTATATTCATCCAAATGAAAAAAATTTAAAAAAAGGAGTACCTTATTCTAAACTCAGTGCTCATGTGTGGAAAAAAGAAAGATTTGCAGAAATGATATTTCTACCAGTTACTATTCTAGGCTCTGATTAAATCATCCAGCATAGACCACTAGTCGCTTAGACTTTTTGTATGGACAGCAGACAAAAAAGCCCTCGACAAAAAGCACCTCGAGGCCACTAGTGCTCTAATTTATCTGTGGAAATATCTTTCTTTGTTGGCAACTATGGTCCTAAAATAGACATAATCGGAAAAGTAAGGTGAAGGGATTTGAATCTGTGGTCTAAATTTAGCTAATTGTCCTTGCTCTTTGTCACCATGTTTACTCAGTACCTCAGTAATAGTAAGAATTTTTTTCTATGCAGTGACTTTTCTCAATAAAAACCTATCCTTGCGAAGCTGCACAACTTCCTCACAGGTTCTGCATGCAGCATTGCTATTTTTCAGCCAGGAAGTGGGTTGCAACTACAGAGAACAAAGTTTGGCTTCTATTTTTGAAGCCCGAGGCTCTGGTCTGCAGTCGAAGACAAACTCTCACTGCTTGAGTTGTGCAGTGTTTAAATAAAAGTAATCTCAGTGTTAAATTCAAGCTCTCCATGCCATAGCAATGAAAATAACATACAGTGCCTGGGAAGTGCCTGTAGGGATGGAGCCATGCTGCTGGAAGCAGGTGTGTGCGTACAAATGGCAAGCAGGGAGAGAGGAGCCCTCAGAAAGCACTGGACTTTTTGTAGCTCCTGGAGACTGTGTGGCTCAGTGGTTCAGTCGCTGTTGTGGGTGGCAGGAGAAACCCACCACCTTCTGTACATAGATCCTAGGAAGCCACTTAAGAGAATTTTCCTTCTTATTTTCCAGCTGATCTTGCATAGGCAGGTTTGAGGCACAAATAAACCGCTGTCACTGAACTAATATGACCCAATTTCATATTTATTTATGAATAGGTATTGCACATTGCTCTTTTTGAAATGAAAAACCCCATGTTAATAAGAATTTTAAGTACTTGAAGAGCACAGCTGTACATGTCTGTCAAAATATAAGAAAAGTAATTATAAGTACATGCCAGAAGCAGTGTACTTAGCATTAAAAAAAGAACGAAAAAAGAAAAGAGAATCTCTGTGTCAACTCCCCAAGGGTACCAGTGGTGCATAGTGCTTCTGACTAGCCTCACCTGGGAACCTCTGGGACCCTCTTCCACAGGGTCTGGCAACTCATTTCAGCTCAGCCTGCACTTGTTACTGAGCTAAGATTTAGATGTGTCTGTGCCTTGTCCCCAGCTGATGTTGGCTGACTTTCCTGTGCTGACTTGACCTTGGACCTGACTTGTTGCCTGATATTTGTCTCATTGCCACTGGACTGTTGATAGGACACACTGCTGTGACAGCCCTGCCCTGCTGGCCCACTCACCCTGGCTGGTTCCAGGGTAATGCCTCTCGATGAGGACACAGTCTGTCCTGGAGTCCCCCTCAGATCCTTCTCATCCTCCTTCACAGAGCAGGTCCTGCTGCTCCCTGACATCAACACTCCTTAAAAACTCCTTAAAAACAGTATTCAAGGCAGTTCATTCATGGGGATGAATGTATGGATGCTCTCTCACTAGAAGAGGAATGTAGAAGCAAAAGTCTGTTCTGAAGCCCTGTGATTGCTGAAGAAAGTAGTAGTTGTTGATAGTGCTCATGATTTATCTGCACTTCTTTTATTTTGAGACTTGCATCTATAGAGCACCATGAGTTCTACCATAAAATTTAGCTAAGTAGTTCCATTAAGAATATTTTAAAAGCTTTATTTGTTATTTTAAAATTTTGTAGATTCACGATTCTCTTTATTGTTAGTAACAAGAAAAACTTATTAAGCAAGGTGCTATTTCCTGGTCAGAGATATCTACTCTATGAGTAATGATTAGGAATATCAAACAAAAATGGCTTCAGATCCCTTTTTAATTCTTTTTCATCAAACAGGAGAAAGGGAATTATTTTGGCTTTCTAGTCCTTGCATTTCATTTGTCTTCTACAACCATCTCAATTGAAAATCCAAACAATGCTTTTGCAAGCAGTCGACAGTCAATAGACTTACACTAGATCTTTTCTTGTCATAAAAGGGAGGGTTTTTTGGTGTCTGGTTGTAGCTGCCTGATTCTGAAGGCCACACTTGGTGCCAGGCAGCCCCAGTGCTCACATGTCCTTTACAGGCTGCTGTTGTGTAGCAATGTGTCTCCTGTGAGAGGGTGTTCTTGGAAGAAATGATACCTGGAGATCAGTGGGAGCTCAGATGTGTCGGCCCTAATGATCTGCTGACGTAAGGATCCCTCAGGTTTGCCACCTATTTGAAGCAGAAGCCTGGCCTAGGTACCTAGTCTTCTGCCTCTAAATAATTCCCTTGCCACCAGTTATCATTATTCTGCTTAGAGTTCCACCCAGCTGAAGAGTCATGTGTTTTGGTGTGGGTTTTTAAACATCAGAGGGGAGAACAAGGGCATCAGTATACCTTGTTTTGTGGTACAGAAAATGCAGAGGAAATCCATCTAGCACCTATTACTGACATTTATACAGCCTTTAAAGGGGTTTTCAGTAGGTTCGTTTTTGCTTAATAATTTTTCTGATAAAGTAGGAAATACCTTTTTTTTTTTTGAAGCCAGCAGCAGTGATGAAGTCATAGTAACAGGAATAAAAAGCAAGCAAAACAGAGATGTGGTTGAACCCAACTCCTGGCCGTTAATACGTGGACTTTGAAGTCAGATTTATATAATATTATGTAATTAATATCCCAAAACTACAATTGCATTGTTAGTAACAGACCTAATTGAAGGGCCTAGAACACTGGATCTTAATTTGGAATCTTTGGGGATTAACATTGTGGTGGGAAAAATAATGATAACATTCTTACTCCTCAGTATTGTCTGATAAAAAAAAAAATTAGCATTGTAATACCACTATTTCTGTTCATATTTAAATATATATTGTCTCCTTCTCCCAATATCTCTTTTAAGAAGTTTCTTGCTGGTTTATAATCTTACTTAACATGCACAGAGAACATCCTTCCAATCACTGATTCTGCATCCCAAAATAAGTGCAGGGATCCTTACTCTTAGAGTTAGGTTCATAAAGACTTAATTTTAGAAGTTTGAAGTTTTGGTGCACTGAAATATACATCATTAAAGCTCTTACATGCAACATCTGCTTACATCCTATAATGTCATCCTATTGTAAGTGAACATTTAATCCTAACTCATTATGCCTCTCCAAGCAAGCTGTAACCCTGAAACTTAGGAAGGAGATTTGCTTCTGTTCACAGAGATTGATGCAATCTGTAATTAGAACCCCATACTCTTCCCAGCTGCTGTTGCTGGCACAGTTGCATTTGAGAATGATGTAATATATCTTCTATTGCAGCACTTCCTACTCTTTTCAGTCAAATGTACGAGCTTCCTAGCTTGGAACTCGCCCCTGCCAGTCACTAACCCTTATTTTCTATTTAACTTTGTGCAGAGTGAAAAGGAGCTAATGTTAGGTACTAGTGCCTTGCTAGCACCCAGTGCAGGAGTTCATTATGAAGGAGAGAGACAGCTGAAGATCTGTAGAAAAAATTTTGAAATGCATAGCAGTAGCATAAGTTAGAATCATATTTGCATAGGTCTAAATTATTTATCTAAAACTGAAATATGTCACTGTTAGTACAGAATGAGGGGTTGCAGCTCTGGAAAATAACAACTCCAAAAGGTGGTTATAGTGGACAAGAAGCTGTCCTGTGTAGTGGTATAGTAAAAGGGCAAAATTAATTTTAGATTTAGAGATTAGGAAGGATTGAGTCATATTTAGACTACATCTAGGTAATTCTACATTTGAATGTGACTGTCAGCTGCAATCCGCTCTTTTACCCTGGTTTCTAAAGCTATGTTAAAACTGTAGAAGAAAAATAATTAGATATTTTGTGTCTTATACAGACATATTCTAAACTACAGAAACTAGTTTGAGGTAGCTTCTAATTAACTAGAATTAGCTGAAGATTTATGAAGACAGAGAAAGATGTTTGGTTTGTTAAAAGGAGAACTGAGAAATTATGTGTTCCTATGAATGAGTTTCTGAGGAAGATAATGGATGGTAAAAGGCTAAAACTTATCAATGATAGGAAGAAAAACAGCCAGTTTCTAGAAATATAAATCAAGGGAACTCAAGTGCTTGCATAAGTTTGCAAATGTCATTTTTTCACAGATTTTAATCTCTGAAACAACACATGTATCGATGCAACTAGTCCTTCAACTTTTAAGGTTATAAAATCAAGGCTGAACACCTTTTTGAAAGATCAGCTTTAGCCAAAACAGGTTAATGAACACACTGGAAAGCTAATTGGATCAAATGTAATATGAAGGCATTCAGAGTAGAAGCTTTAATGATTCATTTTAGCCATAAAAGTCTGTGAAGCCAACTAAAATACTCCAGTTGACCTAAGTCGATTTTTTTTCTGTAAGAATAATGAGAAGCATTAACCTTCTTAGGCCACACACCAATTATTTAATTACTTTCCATTCTCAGTAAACTTTCCAGAAGAAGCACATTCTACCAGGATTGAACACATCTATTTTTTAGTAAAGAGATAAGAGGCTTCACACAGAGAAGTACAAGAGATATTGAACTATATATATACAAGTGAATTACAGCATCTGGTTTCCAATCAATGGACAATCTCTAGCATACATAGGTGGAAATTACTTGATAGGCTTCACGTTATTTATACAGTAAGTTAGAAACAAGTCTGAATTCTACCAGAAAAGACATTGTGGTTCAGGATCTGTTAGCTAAACGGAGTGGTTGAATTTAATTGCTAGTCCAGCATTTCTTCTTTAAACTTGTTTTGAAAGCAGCTCTGCATGATGGCACATCTGTGAGGGAGGTATAATATTTTGCCCATCAGAAGAGCTGAGAAGGCAAAACCTTGAATATTTTCCTTGTCAGCTGATATGAGGAACATGAGTTAATGCAATAGGTTTTGAGAGATTGTTTCAGTAAATGGCTTGGTAAAATAGGTTTCCTCCCATATACACTGTGGAAAATTGCAACAGAAGTAAGATTCTGTAAAGCTTCTGCGAGGTTTGGTTTGGGTTGGTTTTTTTTTTTTTTTTTTTTTTTTTTTTTTTTTTTTTTTTTTTTTTTTTTTTTTTTTTTTTTTTTTTTTTTTAACTAGAGCCCATATCTGCATATAGAAGTTTTCATTGTTATTGTTACTGCAGAATATAGACCTGGAAATTATCCACAGACCATTAGTCATAATGACATTTAAAAAACAAGGGGAAAAAATGAACTTCCAATTCCTCTTCCTTTTCTTTTTTTTTTTCTCTCAAAAAACACTCTCTTATGGTATTGCATAAAGCAGAATAAATTGGATGGACTCTGTTCCCTGTTACATCCATATAGGTCTCTTGCCATCTGTGAGATAGTCCACATGGGTATCACAGAATTTATTTCCACATATCTTGCAATTAATATCAAGTGCTTCTTTAAACATGTGGTTCAAGCTCTGTGGGGAATTCTATAACAAGATTTTAGTTTCCTGACAGCACTTCAAACTAAAATAGTTTCAAATATGCAGTAAAAGGGAAAATAGTTGCTGTGGGATAAACTTAAGGGTCATTTTTTAAAAGGACACATTCAGATACAAGAGTAATGCTCTCTTTTGAGCTAAGAGACCTATTCTCCAGTCTGTGAGCCTGTATTTCCTGATAACGTTAATCAGAGTAATGTATGCATGCTGAGTGGAGGCTAAATCCTTAATTGTCCTAATGATACTGTTTGGAGTGAGGTGTTTTGGTGGGATTTTTTTTTTTTTTTAATTTTATTTTTGTGGGATATTTTTTCTTTTAAAAGCCTAAGTGTTTCTTCCATTCTTACTGGATTTAGACAAATGCATAAAAAGGAAGGGCAAAAATGCCCTGTGGGACTTCCATTTACTGAAAAGGATGTTGATGGCAAGAATCAAAAGAACAAGAATATAACCCTGATTCTTACTATGAATGAACAAAATTTAATGGAAATATAAAAGCAGTTGTGCTTCACTTAATGTAGAAAACTCTTGTGGAAATTTGAAGCAAGTGAAGACAAATGTTTTACTGTATGAATAATGCTGTCAATTAAGTTCTTAAACAAATACTTAGCACAGCATCATTCCAAAATTCCTCACACAATCTGCAGAAAAGGATCTAAGTGAAAATAAATATATAATATAGCTAAAAACACATTCTTTTTAGTGGCCCACGAGCAACCTGAGTAAGGTCATACTACAGTCTTTTCCCTGTTACTGGTCCTGACGCATGGAAAGTATTTTCCTTAAAGAAAAAGCCTTTAAACATCTATCATACTATCACCCTATTCATCCTCTCTGCAGTACTAATGGCAAGAAAGAGTGAAGTCAGAGCAGGTACACGTACATGGACACATGTCACATGCTGGGACCTTTTCTAGATCTATTTACAAGCAAGGACTGAAAGCAGTGTGGAACTGGGGTTGGTTTCTGATCAAGGGACATTCCCAGCAGCTGCTTCCCACCAAATAAATGGAACTTGGAATAGTTGGAACTAGAATATCCACTGTGATTTGCATAGACAGCAGGACTGATTTACTAGGATGTTATTTCAGTTTTATGGTGATACGAAGCAAGTGAATCACTGCATCTATCTCGGCAGTTTATTTTCCTTTGGCTGACAGAAGACAGATTGCATGATTCTATCTATATCTGTATAGGATTATCTTCTTCCTCCTTTATAGATTATTTAAAAGCAATTAAAAGTTTATTTAAAAACTGGTTGACCCAGGTGTTCAAGATGTTCAGGTTTGTCAATACAATAGAGAAACTGCTGTGTTTGACCCAAAAGCTGTGTCACTCTTGTTAAGTTTCTGAGTTAAATTGTACATTTCTTTAAGAATGTGCAGTTACACTATATGTGTTACTCAAAACCACCACCAGGAAGGATGCAGTGCATGTATGCATGGAGGTTTGGCTGCTCTTGTCACCTCCTTTTTACCCAACAAGTCCTTGAGACAGAGGGACAGATCATAACCAAGAGTTATTGGAACAGCTATTGTTTATTAAGTTTTTGTTATTAAAACAATCTTGGTCTTGTTATTGATATCAAATGCCTGTTTGCATGGTATGTTACTTGTTGCATCACACAGTTCACAGTCACTCATAGCTACCTTGTGAAAGGTAGAATAAGGAGGCCAGCTGAGAAATGAGGCCCATAGAAGTGGAAGGTCACACTGATGCCCCAGTGGTCTCTTGGTACAAACTCAGAAAGCCCCCTAAGAGGTGGTGAACATGCAGTCTTGTCTTTGCCCACAGCAGCCACCACACTTTTTGATGTGGTCTGTCATCACACAACCTGTTGCTCATGTGGGCATTGGCCTTCTACAAATGTGCCCGACCCTTGGTGTCCTGAGTTTGTCAGGTCTCAGATTTATCAGGAACACTAGACTCCAGAGCTTATATATGCCCTCTTAAGCACCTCCTGCCCACTCCCTCCCTTCCTGCCCTGATGTTCCTGTATTTTAAGATTAATAGGAAATAAAAGCAAAATCGTATTATCGTAGGATTCTTTTCTTTCTTGGAGAAAATCTCTTTTCCCTTCTGCTAGGAGTTCTTTATATTATGTCACCTCAGAATTCATTACTTTTCAGAAATTCCAGTGTAGTAGGTGTATATGGAGTTCATATAATGTGATCTGGTAATTTTCAAGTATCTTTTTATCACTGATAAAAATTGCCAAATAGTCTCCCAGCCTTTTTGCACTCAGGAATCATGGCAAAGTTTCTCCAGCTAGGGAACTATGAATGTCTCCTGCTTCCCTATTCTGCAAATTTCTGAACACTGTTTTTCTGTTTATATATGTGAGAGAAAACAGAAACAGCCAAAAAAATTACACAACTAAAAAAGGCCCCATTGTTCTGAATCGTAAAACTGCCAAAAAGGTAAATTGCAGGTCTGAAAATGAATTTATTAAAAGAAGATGGAAGACCTGTTTTTTTCAAGCCTTCCAATAGAGGCACTAAATCAAATCCCAAATCTTCAGTAGCAGATATTAGACGTCAAGCTTACAGCTCCCACATTTATCTCCCCATCCTCTGGGTGTAGCTTGGTTCAGTGCTGGGAAGAATAGGGCTGCTATAATTAAGATGCAACGACACTGTCTCTGTGTTCTTCCTCACATTATCTATATTGTTAGTCCTTGAAGCCCAGGCATATGAGACTTAAAATAAACTTCATGTGAGGAAAAATAATATTTTTTAAAGTGAAAGCTGTTGACAATTTACAACCTATTCAGGAAATTAGAGCATTATGTTTTCACCTTTTTTTCTTAAAAAATTAATTTGCAGTGATTCATCATTTCTTCAACTAACTCTTATATTATCCTTCTGAAAATGTTTCCTTTTAAGATTCAAACACAAGGCTCTCTACTTTTCTTTTAGATACTGCTGTGGATATTTCTGAAGAGAGATTTATAAGCTGTAGATTCTCTTGCAAGTAAAAGGATTCAAAACGATAAAAGATCAGAGCAAATAGCAAAGCTGACCTAAAAAGGTACTGTTCAGGCTTGAAACTTTGATTTGGTAGGTTGCCCCTCATGCAGCTTACAAATTGTTAAAACACAATTTGGTTACTCTTCAAAGGAAAAGAAATACTATCAATGGAAAAGCCTTGAGAAAGGATGGGGGTAGAAGTTTGTTGGGATGGGGCAGCAAAATTAAAGTTTCACCTATGCTGTTCTGGCAAAACCAAGCAAACAAACAGAGAAGTGTCACAGCGGTGGCAGTTTTGTAAATTCCTGGACAAATGACATTGACTCTAACATCAAATGATTGTATCTATACAAAAAGAGAAAAAGCATTACAGAGTGACCATTAGTAGTAATGCAAAGGAGCCATTTGGAGAGAGAAGCAGAAATGTTTTAGCAATCTATATACTGCTGCAGAATAAAGAAATATTTAATAAATAGATTGTATCTGAAAATGCAACAGGTTTGTAAAAACCTCAATATTTTTTCTGAGAATTAAAGACGGATGGCTCTTAGTTAAGTTTGTCTTATTATTCTGTCCTGATTCTACCTCACAAATGCTGCTCTCACAGTTAGCTGATTTTTAGGCAGCAGACCTGCCAAAATCCTCACCAAAGATGTTGTGGATGCATGGTTTCAAGGGACACTGGATAAATTTGAAGAAATATCCATGGAAGGCTACTAAATACAGAAAGTCTCTCCCATGGTTCAGGAAATGGCCTGAGCTAAAAGTGTTGAAGTCTAGAGGATTAGCTGGGAGTTCTTACTAGTTCTTACTAGTTCTTACTTCCCCTCTGCCCCTCTGGTTTGGGTTGCTGCTGGAGATAGCACACTTGGCTGGTGTTGCCAACACAGGACATTCCCCAGAAAATACTTTTGCTCCAGCAAAAAAGTGTGTTTGTTTTATGAACTACTTGCAGCTATTGTTGTACATTTGTCTTGTATATTTCTTTCTGAATTGTCATTGTTATCCAGAAGAGTACCTTCCAGTGTAATTTTGGTAGAAATTACTGGACTGAAATTGTAAATTAATATAATTTTCCTAGAAAATTTAGTACCCTTAGACTTGTGGTCTTTTTCTTTTTTTTTTTTCTTTTTTTTTTTTTTTTCCTTTTATAAATATATGCAGAGGAATACATATTGAAACAGATTGAAGGAATGACTCCTTTAGGAGACTAAGTTGCTGTACACATTGTGTTTTAATGAACAGCTGTGCTCTTCCATCTCAATTAGTGTCCATAGTGCAAGTGGAACTGAAAACAGGAGAGAAGACAAAGGGCTGCATCAGCAGTATCAGGAAGTTCCCATATCTGAGTCAAAGAAAGAGGTCAATTTATCATTTTTATCAATTTCTGTGAGGAATGAGAGAGGAAGAAGATTGAGTGAAGTATGTGAAAAATAATTAAAAAACCAGGCCAAGTAGTATCCTCTTGAACACCGAGTTGAAAGGAGGATATGAGAAGTGTAGTTAATACCTAGAGAAATGGTCACTAGTGAAAGCTCAGGACACCCATAGAAGGGTTGTACAGGTCAGCCTTGTGATGATTTCTGCTCAGAGTACAAAAGTGAAGGTGTGTAGTTTATATAAATAATCAAAATTATTTATAGTTTTTTACCTTACACTTTAATTTTCTGTTATTTGCTATGGACCTAGCTGAAGTATTTTCTGACTCTTTTAGATGTAGCTTTATTTATTTATTTATTTATTTTTTTTTTACTTAATTTTCCTTTCTGTTTTTCCTTAAGATCTCAACTTGTAATTTTTTATATTCTATCCTGTAAATAATGCACGGTTATCCAGTCAGTAAGTACTCTAACCATATGGACTTGTTGAGTCTCACAGAATTTACTTGACAACACAGACTGGGACAGCTACAGTACCCATGGGCTCAGGCTGGTCATCAGAGAGGGTTTTTTGTGCACAGCTACCCAAGAACATAGAGCTGGATTACTATTGGGGTAAGGGAGTATTGTAAGCAGCTGCAGATGTGCTCAGCCACTAGAGCTGGGGTGGTAGCTAGGATGGGATTCTTATCACCTAAACCTCGGAAAGTACGACAAGGGCATCTGCATAAACTCTGGTAGAGAGCAGCACAGTGCAGAGAGATAGGCATTTTTAGTGCATGATTCATCTGACCAAACTTAAATGTTTAGTTCAAAAAGATCGAATTTTCAGCACAGAAATGCCTATTTTTCTGTGGGACTAAAAGCCTTTTTGTTCAGGTGAATCCCATGCAGAGTGTCTTCTGTTGCAGAGCATTGAAATGTATCTTCACCCTGATTTGCTGCAGAACTTCCTCTGAGCAGTACCTGATGATTGGATTTTCTGCAGAAAAAAAGAAATAATCTCAAGGGTTTCACTTGCTGATTTTTTCCTGCTAATATTAATTAGATTTTCTCTTTTATTCCTGCTGTGAATGTATATCATGTCAGCCATCCTAAACTAAAACAGAGCTTAACCATGAATATATTTTAGCGTTCATTCATTAATTTTTACTCCTCAAAAAATTCTATAAAGCAAGTTACTCTATTTCAGTAGTGCAAACAAATTTGTGGGGTTTTTTGTCATGAAATGCTGTAAAGCAATTTATATCTGCTCAAACATGTTTGTTGATGGAAAGCTCCTTATATACATTACTACATTGAAAATGGAGCAGCCTCTGCAGAGTGTGATTTTTTTCAAAACACAGACAAAGTGTTAAACATATAATTCTACTCCAGTGTAATTAATTACGTATCAAGTTGCATGAGACAGGCACTGTGAACTTGCAAAAGCATGTGAAAGTTCAGAGCATCTAGGTGAATACACTCAGAAATATGTAGGAAAAATGAATAGACATCTCTTGAAATTTCATACATTGGAGAGATATATGAAACTGTATAAATATACTTCCAAGAACTAACATTGTATTTGAAAAAAACAAGATAGAGGGAAACAATGCCTCCTTGTTCGACCTTGCATTTTATGTAGGATACTGCTTCACTGTGTGACCTGAAGCAGCTGTTGCAAGTGCAGAAAGAACACCTATACAGCAAAGAATGTCTCGTTTCTTCTGTAGGCTCTTTAAGTGTTAATATACATGCTAATTGACATTGCTGTGCTCTACAATAACCCCCTACCCAGTCTCTGACCCCTTCATGTCAATAAGCATGACAGGCCTGGTTCTAGTAGAAAAACAGAAGATTATTTGACCTGTTAACTTAGCAGAAAATATTACTCCAAAGGGAGAAGAGAAATAGACCTTTTCTTCAAATAACCCTAAACTTGTAGTCATCAAATAGTAAAGATTTTTTTTAAAAGAAGCATTCATTTTTTCATGCATTTAAATATATGGGAAATCTGATATTTTGAATGCTTATACTAGTGTCAGCAGAGAATTAACTCTTTCAAAGTACCTGAAGAAAAGTCTGGGGGGACGGTGTCTCTCAGCCTTTTCTCTATGATTTTACAATTCTTGTTTAGTGAAGAAAATCTACTCCCTAATTTAAGATTATTTTTAGGATACTCTAACTTACCATGTTGCACACACTTCTCATGGACAAGGATCAAATGGGTCATTGCACACGACATTCTATCTTTTCCCATCCCCATTTAGCTCCTATGTTTCTTCCCTCAAGAATATTTTTTAGAAAGGCTGAGGACTGGGACCTGAAGCAAGTGGTTCAGTTTTGTGCCACATCAGCAACATAAAAACTCTGGAACAAAAGCCAAAAGTTCTGCCCAAACTATCTAACTGGCATTTTCTGTCAGGAAGATACTCATAATTCCAGGTAATTAAATGACTAGGAAGCTCATTCTGTGCTTGGCAGCCGAAATTAAACATGTCAAATGAACAAAGCCTGCTTAAATAACTGAAATGCTAAGGGCTGTTATTAATTTCAATTGGTTAATTAGTTTTAGGGAATATTTTGATCAGTGTTTTTGACTGCTGAAAACGATGTTGTAAATGAAATCCAACAGTTTCTCATTTTTTCTCCTGTTAGCATTCTTGGGACTGCAAGAGAGGTTAGTTTGTATTTTTCTACTACAATAATAAAGCTACAGCATGGTTTGGTTATTTCTGCTTGTGATAAAATATCTACGACAATTTTGAAAAAAAATTAGGAAAAAGTAAGAATAATTGTTTGATAAACACTTCTCAGAAAATGTGTATATTCTTCAGCTGTGTATATATATATATATGGATATATAATTCTTTTAGCAATTCTTAGAAGAGATTTTAAATAGTTATATCTAACGTAGCATGCACTTTGGACTACTGCATTATTCAATGAAAGAAAATATTTTCTTTAAGTTCATGAAATAAAGCTCTTCAGAAATTCAGTATGTGCAGTTACCAGATTTGTTTTTAGAGTGGTAAATGCTACATTCAAAAGAACTGTTATAGACTCCATTATGTCTAAATAGGATATTTTGATATATATTCATTTTATTGTATTATGAAAAAGATCTTCTGAGGGGCTTTAAAGGTTAATATATGTATAATGGCATACATGCATATTAATGTGTTTATATGTAATAATATGTATTGGTCATAAATTAATTAATTCATATTTAAAATAGTATTCATAATTTTGGCTCTTTTATTTCTCAGAAGTAAGTGTCTTAATTCTCAGTAATCCAGAAGGTTTAGATTCTAAGCACCCACTAATTTTCCATATTAAAACTTTGCTGGAAATAAACATGCATGAAATAGATTGCCAGAAGAACTAATTTTCATTCTTTGCATTTTTATTATTTGAAGTCTTCTTGTAAGTAGAACTTAACAGTAAGGGAAATCGAGAGTAGGAATTTCTACAGCTACCACTATTACAATTTCAAGTAAAGCAGTGCACTGCAGGAAAACCCAGAGTCTGGTTTTAAATATTTCTGAGATTGGATGGCCCAAATGTGCCTAGCATGCTAGAAATTTTTGGAGACTTAGTTCCTAAAGGTGGAGTAAAATGATGAGGAAAGGAAGTGAGCACAGTCTCTGTTTGCTTTTGAGTGCTACATCTGTTCTCCCAAACCTTTCATGTCAGTCAGCCTTTGATTATCATCCAGCAAGTCTGATGGCAGTGGCCTGCTTTTCAAACTTTATTTCTTTGAAGTGCTAGAGATGACTTTTACACAGAACGTGTAAGTAGAAAGCTTGTTGTGTACAGCTATTCCACACAATTGCAAAAGAGTCTAGGGAAATCTTGGCCCTTAATGTTTGTATCCTCTGATCTGGTAGGCCCTCGAATGTATGCAACAAAAAAAATTCTTTTGCACTGAACTCAGTGGGTTACACACACGTGTAAGAGCTTAAGGGGCTTGGAACAGCAGGCTTTTCAATACACTCACCATCTGATTTCACACCTTCACAAATGTGCTTTGCTGAAAGCATGATGAAGTTCACATGAATCCCTTTGACACAATGATGGAGAGAAGTTGAGCTTCACCCTGATATGGATGTGCACCGACAAGAGATTTTTTAAATCAACTCAGCTCAATGAATATACAGTGTGTCCCCTGCAGAGCTGCCAAGGTCAGTAAGAGTGCTGGTAATCTGCTGTATAAATGCCAGATGCACAAGGTACAGTGCCTCCAGGCATTTTTAGTTCACATTGTTTATAATGGAAGTCAAACGCCAAGGTTCATTACAGTAAAAAGTTTAGTGTTTCTTCCTGTCTTGCTTTGACATAAATCCAAGTAAAAATTAATAAATAATGGTCTAAAGGTTCAGGCAGCTGCTTTTTCAGGCTGATATAACTCTCCAGTAAACTTTAAAGGGGCCATGTAGGAACTTTGCACCATTGGATATTTTTTAAACAGGTTACACTACAGGATTTGCTCTTCTGCACAATCTCTTTAATTAAGAGGGAACTTAATAAAGCATTTTGCAGCTGGGAATCTTTACCTTTTTGCAAAACATTTGTTTTCTATTTAGCTTCTCCACCTCACAATTTGACCCACTAACCAGCAAAGAGAGATTCAATGTATTTTGGTTTGTGGCATGACATTTGTGGCATGACTTTTCAAATGCAGCAGGTTTTCTTTATTAAGTTAGAAAGGAATGAGTATTTTCATAGTATGGAAACTCCTGGATCTTCGGGTCCAAATCTCCACTGCTGCAGAGATCTCCACTGCTTTGTAATCCCTTCTATAAGCTTATGGAGTGGGGTAGGCAAAAAGTCTGCTGAAAATATATTACATGGAATATCATTCTCCTAATGACTAGAAACCTTCTTCTGATTTCCACACTAGAAATTTATGGCCAGTTTCTATCCATTTGATCTTGTGCCAACACTGTCCTTTAGTCTAAACAGATCCCATCTTGCCCTGGTGTTTCCGTGTCTATGTATTTATAGATAGTAATTCAATATCACTAAGCCTCTGTTTTATTAGATTACCCAGACCAAACCCAGTTTTACTCTTCTAAGGCTGGTGATTCTCTGTTATTATAAGACCCATTTTCTTCCCCTGTTCTTTGCTGAGTGGCCCTAAATATTGCATAGTTCTCCAAAAGCAGCCAGCAGTACCTTGTGTAAAGCCACTCAGCTGCCACGGCTCCTTCTGGAAATACTTCACCTGATACAAATATGAATTACCTTTGCCTTTTTAAGAATATCACTGTGGTTCATAGGCATTACTGGTAAATGCAGATCCTCTCCTTTTTTAATATTTTGAGCTTATAACATAAGTTCTTAATATTAGCCCTTAAGTGTATGACATTGCCCTTTGCTTGATTGAATTTTTATCTCATTACTGTTATGCAAGTCTCTGAGGTCATCAGGTCTTCCAAACCTCTTTTTTTATTGGGGGTGTTTTCCCAACGTCATGACATCTGTAAATTCCATTAAAACAAGCTAACTTTTTGCAAGAAGGTCACAGAAAAATTTATAGCTCCCAGAACTAATTTGTTACTGGTAAGCTTCCTTCAGTATCTTCAACTATTTCTCCCTTTACTCTCTAACTTCTATACTAGTCCTTAACTTCTCCATGTTAACCAATTTGTTCTCCCAAAGCACCATGAGAAATGCTTAAAAGACCATCTCAGAGAAATTCCTTGCATTTTCAAGACAAAATACCAAATCAGTTTAGCATAATCTGTTTAGTAAGGTTCTGGCATGTTTTGTGACACTTCATGCCTTTAATTCTTTTGTGCCCTCACTTAGAATTATTTTAAAACCTTTAATTCCTTTCTGAATACTTACATATTACTAAGAGCTGATGAGTAGGTCATTATTTGTCTGAAAAAAAAATACTTTCTCCACTATACTTCGTAATTTCTACTGCGTGCCCCAAAATGATGAATAAGTGAAACAGAATGCCTGGGAGTATGCATCTAGATTAAGTTCCCAGTTTGTGTTTTAGTATTTCTCTCACAGCATTCAGCTGCAGTAAACCACAATAACCACTGGCAAAGGAAGTCACTGACAAAAAACCAAGATTCTTTAAATTGAACTTTAAATAAAAACATGTAATATTCACTTTCTTAAACATTATTTTTAGATTCAAATTGTTAAAATTGGATTATATTTTCTTTATTGGGTTCTCTTAATTATTAGCATCTTCAGATTTTGAAGTTCAATATCTCATTACCATTCTTTTCTTTGAATTCACAAAAAAAAAGCTAAAGGGCAGTACAGAATTGGGATCCAGGTTAGCTTTCATTGTGATTCAGATAAAACATATAAAAAAATAATGGGGAAATAAGTTGCATTTGTGAAATACATTTCTCAGAATTTACTTTTCCATAAAATATTGACTTTCTAAAGAAAAGGATGACTTGGGCTTTTCCTTTTTAGAGCAAAGGTTTGATTGTATTGCAGTTTGGGAAATCTGAAGCATACTATATTTATGCTGCATACTCTTGAATCTTGATATTGGTTTAGATGGCGCATTAAAAGAATCCAAACAATTTAAAATAATTTCCTTATGCCATTTGAGGAAGAGGATATGCATAGCCTCTTCCTACCTTGACAAGGAAAGAGATGTAATGCCACAGTTTACAGGGGGAAACATATAATTTGAATAAGGGAGTGGTTACCAAAAATATTTTGACTTATTAGAGGTAAATATCAGAGACTAGTAGGCCAGAGAAAAAATATACAGCAAAGACACTAATATTTTTAGACTTAATATTTCCATTTTGCAATAATTCAGGCATAGACTTTGATGGCCATTTTAAACACTGTGAGTCCTACTGCTGGAATTTATGAATTCTTCAATTATTTAACCATCCAACATACATACTTTTATATGATCTATAAATGAGCAGTACTTGATAGTCCCAGAGCACAGAAGAATTTCAGAAACGTTTAAAATTTGCATTCCTTCCTTATAAAATACTGTCATTTCTTTGGCTCAAGAGCTTCCTTGATCATACTGCAAGATGGAAAAGCACAAATCACTTTACTGCAGTATTTTCTCCATGGCTGAGTTACAATGTTTATGTTTACCAAGTGTGGAATGGTCTTGTGGCAAAACAGAGAGCAGAAGTAAGGAAGTTCATATTCTAATCCTGGCTGTGCCCCAGGCTTTTGAATGAATCCATGGGCAAGTAGTTTAACCTCTTTGATCCTCAATTTATTTTGCAGGAAACTGGGGAGAAAATGATACAGTCTGTCTCGCAGAGGTGTCAGGAGGGTACCTTCTGGCACTTTTAGATGGAATTGAGTGCTCCAGAAAAGCAAATCTTATTACCTTTTAGCCCACTTCTATGTATTAACCATCAGTGGAGATGGGATCAGAGGCTTCACCACTTGCCAGGGGAGGTGTATGAAAAACTCAGTTTAAAGATTTACCTAAATGTTCAACAGTAACTATTAAAGCCTTCATTAATGAATTCCAAATACAAAAAAGGTTCCTTTAGTGCCATAATTCATTTTTTACTTTTAATTATGATACCTGTGAACACGCAAAATAAATTTCAAATGGGAGGTTAATTATTGCTGCTAAACATCTCCTCTTTGACAATTGTCACTTGGAACATATTTTCTAGACACAATCCACACTTCAAATCACTTTATATTTATAAATGAATGCCAATAGTGGAAAGACAAGCTTGGCATCTGGACATTTGAAGCTGCCAGGTGTATTGTATATTTGACCACTACTTCACTATGGTAACTGCAGGGGGAAAAAAGGAGAAAAATAGAGATAGCCATTAAAAACTGCCAAGAGTCAGCACTATGTTATTATTTTAATTACATGGGGATGCTGATTTGCTTCGTAATTCCAAAGTGAATTTGCTGTTGAATGTCCAATATATGTCTGAAATTATGCTTTCATGTCAGTTTCCAATAAAAATAGAAGTTGCTATTAGGACAGCTGTTTAAGCATACTAAACAGAAAAGGAGAAAAGTAAAATGACGCTTTTGTGCCATTATTTTGGAAGACCCAGATCCATCTCTATGTAGGAAGCCATAAGAATAATACAACACAGGAAAGGGAGAAGAAATCTGTAAAACCACTGTTATAGTCTACAACATAACAGAAAAGTATCACAGATCTCTGTCATTAAAATAATACATTGATGTAGGGGCTCTTAAGTGTAATTATTTGGATTTGGAGGTATTTTTTTCCCAGCCAGCTGTAGAGCAATACCATGTGTTGTATATAAATACATTAGCCCAGCTTAAGACTCTTGCCCCTCAAAAAAACCTAAAAAAAAAAGTTGAATTTCCCATTCCCAAGCAGTGCCTCATGTAAGTTGCCCCTCTGGGACCTGACCAAGAAGCTCTTGGATCTTGTTGAGTAGCACAGCAAGAGAACATCCCACACAGGTGCTACAGTGGCCCCCCACCAGTGGCACTGGCTGGGTTCTGATCCAACACGTCCTTTTTCAGATTTAGGTAGGGATGTGACGTCAACGAACAATGGAAGTTTTGAATTAAAAGAATATGGGTGAATTTTGAATGTGCATTTTTTTTGCCGAAGAGGATTTGTACTACTGAGGTTAGGAAGGATGGTTTTATGACTGGGAGCTCAAAGATAGATATTCAAGTCCTAGGCCTGTGACTTCACATCTTGTCCTCAAGCACGTCACCTGATGTCTATGATTCAGATAGTCATTTGTTTTCTTTGTTCTGTTTGACAAAGGATACTCATCCCTGTGTGTTTGTACAGTGCTTATCATACAGGACTCCCAGTCTTTCAACAGGTTAATGAGGTGTAAGTTATAGTTTGAATTTATAATATCAGGTACTCTGCAATAACTGCCTGTACTTATGCCATGGAAAATGTAGATAGTTTTCTTCTTCAGTGAGGAATAAGCTGTCTCTCTTTTTCTGCAGAGTGAGAGAAAGCACTCAGATTGTTGTTAGAGAACAGCAAAAATGCTATAAATCTGCATCCTACATTACCATGTGAAATCTTATGTGTGTAGCTGTCTTTCTGTGAAGGGATTGTTTGAACTCAGCTATAACCAGCACATGTAGATAACTCAACACTGAAATTATCAAATCTTTAACAATGGACTTTTAAACATAAAATATAGAAGGATAAGGATTTTTTTGAGAAACATGGCATCTTAAGGTTCTCATCTTATTTGCCTAGGAAATTTGTAACTGGCTTTACCTCTTACTTTGATTGTTCTCAGAAGACTTGTGGTGATTTTTCTTCATTATCATCTTCCTCATCATCCTCCACAGTTATGACAAATATCGCATAAGGTGGAGACTGTAGGTAACCTCTGTTTACTCATCAGTGAAAGTTTGTTTATTGATGGTAGATACAAGCAGTTAAAACCTTCAATCATTAGCAACACTTAATGATAATTGAGGGTGAACTTTTAAGAAGTTTTATTTTAAGTATATTCAGGATTGCACGTTTATGTTTTTGATATTTCTACTATAGCTTTTGTCACTCATGAATCAATGTTTCTTCTCTGTAGATAGGTTTTTTCATGTATTTACTAGAAGTGGTAGAACATTTATGGGCATAGTTGTGCATTCTGCCAGGAAATTGTGGTGTGAAAAATTAAAATGATTCATAGAGCATATGGATTTTTGACTGGTTTAATATCAATATTTATCATTTAAGCAAAGTCAATTTTGTTGTGATGTGTAAAATGCATCATATTGAGTTAATAATTGAAATCACTGTTTATTAAAATAATTTAATATTTTCAGTATCTACTATTTCATGCAAAATGTAAGGACTTTCTAGACTGATTTGCAAACCCAGAGAACAAAATTCCAGAATTTTCTTGAAGAGAGAAATTCCTGCTCTTTGTCTAACAATATAAATTATCCACTGAATTATGAACCACATGATAATATCCCTGTAGGTTTGTATTACCTTTTGTTTTCCAGGCCCCAGACCTGATATGCATAAAGTTTGAACCAGGGATCTGTAGGAATATTGGCTTGTTTTACAGAATCTTTAATCCTTTAATTCTTTACAGCTTTTCAATTTTCCTCTCCTGCTCCTCGTCAGTTCAAGAATTGGTGTTGGTTATTAGACTGAGATAAAAACCAATCTTCCTTCCCATTATAACAATATAGAATGTTGGAAGAAGATTTACTGTCCTTGCATCATGTCCATATAGGAGGAAATATCCTTACTCAGTTTGCATCACACTTCCTTTTCATTTAACCTAATCAGTCCCTGGGTTTTGGTACCTTTTTGTTTTTTGTTTTTTGTTTTTGTTTTGTTTGTTTGTTTGTTTGTTTGTTTTTTTAGTTTTCAGACATTTGAAATCCAAAATAAATAAACACTGGCTGCTGTTCCCAGCTGGATGCTTTTCTACTGTGTCTGGATTGTCACTTTCCTGATGGGGCTATTTCTTTTTAATCTCCATATTGACTGCTATTATGCTTTGTCACTCTTTTCATTCCCTTGGTCTTGGAATTTGCAATAGTTTCATCAATATAATTTCATCAACTTTCATTTCTTTGCAACTTTACCTGAGGGACTTCACCTTGATTGCTGTGTTGGACAAAGTTCCCAAGATGGTCTTCCTTCTTACACAATGTCTGTTTCTCCTTTAAAATGAAAGCAAAACTGAAGAATGCACCCATGCAAATTGCTGCTTTAAAGTTCATACCATTTGTTTTTCTAATAGGATCATTATTAGGATTTTTCCTCATCTATGTTCACTGCCCCTTAATGTTTCCTGTTATCCCAAATTAAAAGAGACAAGGGAAATTTGTTCCAAATGTGTTAGAAATCAGAGAACCAGGAAAAGATCTGAGTAGTTCAAAGTCAAGAAAGGAAATTATATTTTCATCTAATTTTTAAATATTAAGAACAAATTACATGCAGCAACATCTTCCAAAGGTCATTCAGTTGAGTCTTTGGAGACAAGATATGGTGGCTGGCTAAGATCTGATTCACCATTACCCCACAGCAATGGAAGTTGCTGAAGATAATCAGGGGTGTTATCAGCTCTGACTTTTATTGCTTCTGCATAGCAAACTAGGCAATAAAGAAAACCGTAAATGCAGGATTTATTCTTTGCAGGGGTATACCTCATGCTTGGAAGATTAATGAAGAATTCCTGGTTCACTGTTTACTAAAGATACATCTATTCTATAATATTTTAATTGTAAATCCCTTATTTGACATACTAACTAATGGCTCCTGCTGAATTAATAAAAGTGACATATTAACTTTAAATCCCTGATAAAGTAAAGATTGCTGTTTTAATATCCCATCCATATCCTTTATCTTTCTACAGGGGCTTTCAGGCCAGTAGTTTTAATAACATGCATGAATGAAGATGCTCTTTTTTAACACAAATGGTGGCAAAGAGTTTTTCCTTTATATTAGCAGGCAATCAATTCCAATAGCTTTTTAATGCTTTTTTAAAGAATCAATTTTAAAGCAGAAGCTCTTCAGGGGACCCTCTTAAACTTCTTCACAGCCAGTCTCCTAATTTTCTATTACAATACAATCTAAAGCAGCTACAAAAATAATGCAGATAATGTTTGCTGGGTAATGATTTCCAATTTCCCCATTCCATGTACCCTGTTATTAGGAGGATCATCTTCACTGTGTAAATTAATTTTCAATTCACTTCAGGGGAACATTACAATGATTTATTCAGCACTGATGCTGAAGAAAGTGTTGGGAGGATTTTAGCAATCTGAAAAACAAAATCAATTTGTTTTGATTATTACCATGCCAAAAAACGTTAAGACAAAGGGTTCACAGGAATATTTTAGAGGCTAACACACACCTTACAGAAGCAGTCACTGTGATCCTAGGTGTAGTTACCTGACCAGAAAGGTCAAGGCAAATGTTGGAGACTTCCTGGTTTCTTCCCACAGTTCAACATTATGGAAGGACTGAGCATTTTCTAGGAGTTTTCATGTAAACAGAAAAAAAACAGATCAACCTTTCAGTCACTAAAACTGTTTCTGGTCAGTGAAGAAAACGCCTGCTGTAAGTTAGACAAGGAACAGATTGTTTCAAAGTCAACTGTGTTATTGGTAATGATACCCAGGATTTGGGAGAGTTCCAGGCTAGGAAGGACTAGAAGAATTTTCACTTTCACAAATAAAGGATTTGTTGTACAGCAAGCATCTGTTACCAGTGCTCAGGGGACTTACACCAAAATGCTCACTCACTGCAGTGCTCATACTAGGTAAAGAAGTACCTGTATCTGAATGTTTGGTTATTTTGATTAAGCTGTTGCATTTTTAAAAGTGAGATTTGTGTCACCAGACATTCAATGACCACAAAAGAAAAATCCAATCAATGTGAGAGTCTCTTTGCTGAAAAGCGAGGGAAGAAGAGAATCTTTGGAGTCAATAACTCTCATTTATTTAGATGCCAGTTAGCCAATCTCAGGCATGACTATTTCCCTAAAGTCACAGTAAAAAGGATCCGGAGTGATTATTTCAGACCAAGATATAGATTTTGATATAGAAGATATTTGCAATTATTTACTGATGTGTTTTGCTGTTGATATTCCAATCTGTTTGCTGTTGATATTCCAACATTTTTCAATAGTTTAAAGATCAATGGAAATATTCTTTTCATGTGAAGATCTTTGAGGGGGCAGTTGAAATGCCCCAAGTCCATCAGCATCAAAATGGAAGAAATTTTAAAATGAAAGCCAGTTTGTTAAAAAATTCAAACATAAAATTAAAGTTTGTGAAATTGGTTGAAGGCTTTAGGGATGACCATAGGAGAAAAACCAACAATCTCTGAATTGCTGAAATGAAAATTGCCATTTTCTGTGGTTACAGTGGTAAGAAGTATACCCCAAACATAGTAAATAGAATAAAATCCATTGGTTGTAGTCCCAAACGATTTTTTTGGACAATAATTGTGATCTGTCACTATTGCTAGTGTTTCCACATATCATGCAATATATAAAAAAAAATATTTTTATTGAATTACAGATGTGTACTTTGAAGCTGAAGGAAGCTTGATTTCAATGGGACCTGTGAAACATTAAGACAAAGGTTGTGCAATTCCACTGCAGTAATGTCTTCCTGGGCTTTTTCTTCCATATTGATACTAGATAGGAAAATTGGAAAAGAATTGTCTTTTTTCTGTCACAGGGCTATAATCAGGCATTAAATATATCCCAGTTATCATGCTTCCAGCATGCTAGTAGCATTGCTGTCACATTGAGTTTTTAACAGCATGTTGGCAGGGAGCCGAACTGACAATATTTATTAAAAATAAAACAGTAAGGAAGAGCAAATACTCGCGACAAAGCAGCAAGTGAAGGTACTTGTAGGACATATATCTAGGCTGCCTGATCTGAAAGAAACTGAAGAATTTTCTGAGTATATGATTTTGAAAATAAATAGAAGAAAAGAAGAAATAATTATATTATTTTTCACAGTGAGCCATAGTCAAATGCCTCATGCCAGAGGAGTGAGACTTGTCCTTAAAATGTTTTGTCAGCTTCAGTGAATTAACTGTTAGTCCAAATTTGTAATTAAAATGTTATGAACCTGTACAGTTGGCAATCTAGAATTCTGTATGGATATTTTAGAGGGTCTGTAGAGGATCTTAGGAAAGTACACATGAACAGAAAAACCATACTGTGATATATTGCCTGAAATATCATTAAAGTTTTTGACAATGAACCCTTCATGGACTTGTTGTTGAAGAGACTATATATGATGTAATTTGATTAAAAAAAAAAAAACTTTCTGAGTCTGCATAAATTTCTGTCACCAGCAACATCTCACTTCAAAGTCTACCATTTCAAATAAGATGGTATTAAATGGTATTCCCTTTTTCTGTTTCAAACCTTTTCCCTAATGATGTTGTTCTATTCCTCCAAGTAATTTCAACACACATTTCAATGTGCAATTTCTCGGTTCCTACTTTTCAATACTTGTCATTATTTTATCCTCCTTCATATTTCTCTCTCAGGTTGGACAGTACTGGTCATCCTGGTCTCCTATAGTATGTAAGCCATTCCAAATATTTGATCATCCCTATTGCTCTTTTTGATACCATTTCTGCTAAAAACTTAATGCTAAATAAAGGGGACCTGAGAAAAAGAAAAATAAACCACTTACTTTAGCTCTCATGAATCCCACATCAGTGCAAACCTCTGTTCTACTTTAAATTTTATTATTCTTACCTTACAATAATTATCATTATTTGTGTTTTTTGATGGACAGTTTTATAGTACATGTTCTCACCTCTAACAGTAGAATTGGAAAGAATATTTCTTCTACGACTGTAAATTAAAGTAATATATGGGTTTCATTTCATTACCCTGACTTGTTAGTGTCAGTAATATGAGAAAATTAGAAGGAAATCCATTTTACCTAAATCTGTATAGGCATCCAGTTACTCTCATCAGTGCTAGGTGTCTACTGCTTCCTTTACAATCAGTGGAGAGAAATAAGGGCACCTCTGGAGACCTATTCATCCCATCTTAAGAGAGATGTTTGTGTTATGTGGTCTGAATTGGTCTCCAGAGGATGGGAATAATTACACTATGGAGGTCCCTCTCTTCTATTCCTCTAGGCTCTTTCAATCATGGATAGCAAGTAATAACTTTGATTAAAATGTGAACTTTCAGACAACTAATTAGATGAAATTACTCCTATTCTCAGTGTCTAGGTTTGTAGCGGAGAGACAATAAAACAAATCCTGTGATTTGGTGTTTTCATGGACAGAAAGATGCAGTTAAAGCAAAGGGATACCAGGAAGGGTCCCCCTTCTCCTCAGTTCCTGCACCCTCCTCAGAGGATAAGGGGAGCCTTTCCTCTCTGTGCAGTGTGCTCCTCTTCCAGTGTGCAGTCAATCTTCCCAGGCTGCTCTAGACACATATTTTAGCAATACATCCACGTCAGACTGCTTCCCACAGGACACACATTGCAGTGGCAAAGGTCCTCTTAAAGTGGTAAAAAGGTTATTGAAACATGTCCTCCCTCTCCAGACTCCACCACTCCTTTCCCAAACTCTTGCAACTTCCTCTCTTTTCCTTTCATATCACCAAAACAAAGAAACCATTTTTAGCTAGGCTCAACCACAAGTTGGCAAGGATAACATTCTTAAATATCACTGTTCTATTATGATAAGCACAGCATATTCCAGGAAGAAAAACTGCAGATTATGGCAACCTACAGTAAGTATGGATAAAATTAAAAGTTAGAGGGTTTTTTTTATTATTATTATTATTTTAGTATCCAAAAGCCATTAGCAAACTTGTTAAAAAAAAAAAAAAAAGAAATGAAAAATCCATTTATGAATACTTATCTCCCAGATCCTCTGTGCATCTTAAGCAGAAAATGATATATACTTACTTCAGAAATATAGTTACCATATTTGGACATCTGAGCTACATGAAAATACCAGAAATATATATTCTTAAGTTTTCTTCCAGTTTTATTTGAGACTGTGAAGGTGTAAAAAGAAAAATAAGTATTAAAAATCTACGTCATGATGTGTCCTCCTTTCAGAAAAAGAAATATGACCCCTTCACTACTACAGCAAAGTCCTGGCTTGTCATAAGCAAAAAACATTCATTCCATGCTCAGTTCAAATAAGGAGATTTGTATAAAAGAATCTCGTATTTATCAAAGAACACTGAGAAAGAACTTCTACTGTAAGATTCTTTCTGAAGCTAACTGAAATCCTGTTATGGGTGAAATTCTTGAGTCTCTTAAATTATTTTAGTTCTTCAATTATTGCCCCCAAAAAAGAGCAGGTTAAGTAAAGAATTATTAACAGACAATTGCTCAGTAGTGAAAACTGAGCTAATACTAGTAATGATTAATATTTTTATGTCTTTATAGCAGCTTGCACATCAGTAGATACCGAAGCCTTTATCAAGCGTAGACTACTTCATCTTGGTATACAAGGCAATGCCAGATGAATCAGGACTGATCTCTTATGTATAATTCCCACCCCCATACTTCCCTAAGATTTCTCAGGAGCTCAAGGGTCTGCAGGACCCTAGTCACAGATTTACATAGGTTTGGATGAAGTCTAGGAAACCATCAAGTTTGATCTCCTGCTCAGCACAATGAAAGCTTTGAAATTGCATGAGGCTGCTCAGGGCCTTGACCAAGAATTTTAGGTATTTCCAAGGACAGAAATTCCCTGCCTCCTGGTGCAGTCTCTCCAGTTTTTGACCACTGTCACTCTGAAGAACTTTTTAGTGGACTGTAGTAAATTTGATCTTAGCTAAGTTCTGATGACCCCAAAACCCAGCTGTGCTGTGTGACACTACGGCATCTCCAGGCCGAGGTCTTCAGGAAGCACAACAACCGTGTCTTCCCTTTTCTGATTACATAGCACTGGGCCACCAGCCCTGCATCAAAATTCTGAAGGTCATTAAAAAGCAATTGTTCAGTGAAGCACAAACTCCAGACTCGGTCTGTGTCACCTTTACCTTCTTGGCAGAACTTGGGTTACCTTCCAGAAGACAGTGGAAGATGGAAATTTCAAGAAGGATTGACAGCAGGTTCCTATGTTTCCACTTTTCTTAAGGCATCTCAAGATGTCCTTGAAAACCTCCACGTCTGCAAATTACTTGAGGGATCTTGTAGCAGAGAAACCCATCCAGCTGGGTAATATCAGGAATATTAATGGTATAAGGTAAGGACTCAGCGTGAGGATGTATTAAGATGTTAGACAATTATGTTTCCAGGCCAATTCTAAAGCAACAAGGGGAAATGGGATAAACCCAAAACTTCATGATGATCTAAGGATTCATCCTAGTTTATTTTAAATGTCATTCCATTTAAGAAATTGTATTCAATTAATAAAAAAATAAGTCTAGATATAAAGGCACTGAAGATCCTAAAATCAATGAATTGCCAATGAGACAAATAATATTTGTGTGGCTTTTTGGTCACTTACCAGTCAATGGGGTTTGCTTTCAAAATCCTTGATCTGTGAGGCAAAAATGACATCTGTTAATCAAGAAAAAGATGTCAAGTTGTCCCCAAAACAAGGTACATTTTAGTCAGAGGAAGAAGAGAAGAACATAGGAAAAATGAAGCACAAAATTAAACACTGCATCTAAAAATATATTTTCTTTTCTGTCTGACTGGTAGGGCAATCTGCTGTTGAATTAGATTCAGGCTTTCTTTTGTGTTTATTTTCTCACCCAGAACTGTTACTTATTTTGATAACACTTCTCTTTATTTCACATTAAAGTTATATAGACAACACAAGTTATATTTTATTTATAAAACAAACCACAACAAAATAAAATCTATTTTAATAATGTTGTAACATTTTTAATTCTTTCACTGAAATTTTGACATAACTCAGTAAAATAAACCCCTATAAAGATTGTCTTGGTGTAAAAGTTGTAACTGAACCTGCATGATTTCAAAAAAATTTTTTAAAAAATCCAAAATATATATTAATTTTTTAAAATTACAAGTATCAGCAAAATCCAACTACTTACTTTATGCTCATTAGCATTTTGCTAAATTAATAGGATAATATAATCTGCAATTTTGTTCCCTTTTTAAAATAAAAATAAGTAGGTTTTAGTTCTGGATTGAAAAAAAAAACCCAACAAAACTATTTGGAAGCACAACCCAGAATGGCACCATTTTCATTAACACTGATCAAATCTAGCTATTTTTCTTTAAGGAAATCAATTTGGCACAGATATTTAGGAAAAGACCTGGAAATCTAATCGAAAAGGATAGATAGGCTGACTTTATTTTCCTATGCTTTGTGCAATCTGAGAGCACAGCATGCCACACTGATGATGGTGGCCATGAATTCCTGATCAAGAAAATGTCAGAGGAGCAACAGCAGTGACATGTGTCCTCTCTACACAGGGCTTTTTATTTGTAATAAAATGCATTTTACTCAACAGCTTTCACCAATTCAATATGTGGATTATTTTTTTCTTCTTGTATCAGAATCTGTTCCAGATAAAAGTGGGCCTATATTTTTTGCAGAACTCAGTGAACTAAGAGGCATGCAACTGCTGTGCAAATAGATGGGATTTAATAATAGAAGCATATGTCCAGGGTCAACAGGCAGGTTGATGCAGTTTGATGAGATCAAAACACTAAACATAATCATGTTTTTGTGCAAACTTTACACAACAGAAGCATTTTGTCATTAAAATTACAGTTTGTTTTTGGCTCAAATTACTGCAATATCACAGCTGTGTTTTATGAGAACATGCATAAATTCTTTGCAACGATTTCGGGCTGGATTGACAAATGTCATATTTCCATTTCTCTTTAGAATGATGCCATTACAGTTGATTGTTGAGTTTAAATTGTGATGTGCATGAGATTTAAAAAAAAAAAAAAAAACAAAGCAAAAAAAAACCAAACAAAAAAACGCTCAATCTTGAAATGAAACACTATGAAGACTAGTTTTGGTTTATTATTCTTGGGTCTTACAGATTTTGTTTCCATGGACTTCATTCAGTTATGTTCTCTTTCCAAAAGCCATTTCAGATGCAGAGAACATGGAAGCTATTCTGTAGCAGAAAGACCATTCATTTAGTATACATGCACTGTAAATAAATCATAGTGCTTTTCCTCTGTTTGTTACCATTGTCTTAGTATGTTTTTTAGAAAAAAAACAACCAACAAACCAAAAGCAAAATCAAAACCCTACACATAAGTCTTTGTGTTCTTGCATTGTATTTATTCTGGACTTTGTGATAGTGTTCAGTGGGTAGAATATGGCACACTGAGAATGGCAGTGGAGAATTACCTTGACCTTTACAATGTTCTTAATTTTGGTTGGCTACTCATTCCACTCATCAACATTTATAGCCACAGTCATTTCTGGGGAAGGCAGAGCTAGGTACTAAAACAGAAAATGTCAAACGCTCCTGTACTCCAAGGACATGCTAGACATTCAAATTCTCATACTTTATTATCATAGCAAAAGACTGCAAGAAGAGTAGGAAATAACCTTATATTAATCTACACACATGAGGGACAGTAACAAAGAGGAGAAATGGCACAAACCAGCCTATTGCGACTCTAAGATGTTCACTTTGTGGTCGCCTTCAGATGCTGCTCATCCTTTCTCAGGTGAGTCGTGAACAAAGGGGTTACTGAAGGCGATTGCTGGTCTGTACCTGCTCTGCTGGTTCTCCTGCAGCCAGACCTGGGCACCACAGCACAGTCCCCTGGAGAGGCTGCACCTGCTGCCTGCTGGTACTGCTGGCTCTCCTTTTGATTATACTGCATTTCAAATGCACTTTCCTGTTCACTTCACTATCCAATTCTCAGTTCTTGTTTTCTTAAATTCTGGGCTATCTCTTAAAGCTCACTTCTTTTATTTCCCTCCTCTCCTCACTTACATGCACTAAAATGCACCGTTTGCACTTAAATGTACTAAAATTCTAGCAAAAAATAAAGCAGCTTCAATGATGTTATCAAAATTTAAAAGGCAAAAAAGTGATGTGGGAATAATTAATAGCAGAAAACTTTATGCTAAAATATTTTAATTATGCATTTGATTTTAATACACTAATCAGCTAAATATTTAGGAAGATAGTAACACTGAGATAGTAACACAAATATTAACGGAGACAGCAAAGGCTCTTCCTGCTTTCAAGAAATCTTGTATATATTACAAGCAAGTGAAAAATTTTTGTGCACCTCCTTCCTCCTCTCCAAATGTAAAATACATGAACTGAACTTTAATGTAGCCAGCAGAGAAAGAAAAAAGTACAAAAATGTATCTAATCCAGCCAAAAGGGAGTGCAGTTTGTCAACACCAGTTTGATCTAGTTAATTATTTATTTTCAATGGTCACCTTGTTTGTGCTATCATGAAAAAGTATTAAAGTGGAAATAAACCTCAGTAATTTATCTTGCTGCATCAGAGGATGCAAACTCTGTATCAAGGTACTCAGTCTCTGTCAGACCAGTACATTATTTCCCAGTCATCTTGATATTATTCCTAGGAGATAAAACTGGATGAATATACTGGTCCTGTTATGAATTCATAAGATTTTCATGAGACAAAACCCCTCAAACAGCAGTGAAAAATTTTGAGTAAATGACCCTCAAATAATGCAATCTGTATTGTCACAGTAAATAATACTACATCCAGTTATAAGTTAAAATGTCTTTGCAGTGCATTATACTGTATTTTGTGAAAAATGCTGTGGGTTCATCAATATATGCTGTACAGAAATGCAAATACCCTCTGTACAGATACAGAGAGTACACATGTAACTTCGTGTAACATTATGTGGGCAGTGACAAAATCCCAGAACAGCTGAGGCTGGAAGTAACCTCTGGAGGTCATCTAGTTCTACTTTCCCAGTCAAGTAGGATTGCTACTTATATTATTATTATTATTACTATTATTATTATATTGTGGGAATATTGCCAAGGATGGTGACTCCACAGCTTCTCTGGGCAACCTGTGTCAGGGCTGGGTCACCCTCTCTATAAAAAAGTTATTCTGATGTTTAGAGAGAACCATCTTTGTTACAGTTTGTGCTCATTGGCTCCAGTCTTGTCACTGCCATGACTGCAATGACCCTGGCTCCATCCTTATTGGATGCACTCTCCCTTTAAGTATTTACACATGTTGATAAGATCTTCTTGAGCCTTCTCTTCTCCAGGCTGAACAGTCCCAGCTTCCTCAGCCTTTTGTCACAGGCAAGATCACTCCAGTGCCTTCAGGGTCTTCATGGTCCTTTGCTGGGGTGTCTCCAGTATGTCCATGGCTCTCTTACGCTGTGGAGCCCAAAACTGGACCCAGCATCCCAGATATAACATTGCCAGTGCTGAGTAGAGGAGAAAGATCATGTCCTTTGACCTCCTGGCAACATTTTGCCTAATGCAACCCAGGGTAACATTGGTCTTCTTTTCTGCAAGGACACTTGCTGCTTTGTGTTCACCTTAATGGCCACCAGGATCCCAGGTCCTTTTCTGCTAAGATGCTTTCCAGCTGGGTGTTCTTCAGCATATATTTTTGCATAGGGCTGTTGATCCATCAGTGCAGAACTCTGCCTTTCTTCTTGTTCAGCTTCCTGAGGTTCTTTACATTGTCTGACTTCCTTATTGTAGTAATTACACATACAAGTAACCAAAAAATCTGACATGTAAATTTTCTAAAAACTAGTTAGTAAGTTACTAGCTACCAGAATAATATCTGTGAAAGTGATGTCAAATGTGATGAACAGTTCACTCTCTAAATGGTATTTAATAGGTGCTTACAGCCTGATCACCTTAGTTTATATTCTTAACAACTTAAAAAAAACAAGCAAAGTAAATCAATTTGTTGCCTTCCTATAGAAAACCTAGAGAGCTATTTTATTTCAGCAGAGGATCTTATCTAAATAAAGCTTGGCAAGAAATATCTCAGGCAATATGTTTCCCTTGAGTAAATGTTCAGATGTTTTTTGGAATAATTCTTTCCCTGTGCATCAGTTTTACCATCTAGAAAACCACTGATTCAATAGAATGTTTGTGTAAAAGCAAGAGTAACCACTGGGAAATCAAGGTTTATGTGCCATTCGGTTAGCAGACTTTTTTCTTACTTGTCACAGGGAAGTCACTTGCATAAAAAAATAATTTTGCTGCCATTAAACACTCAATAAAACCTTTTACAAGAGTACAGCATATTTCAAATAGTCTTAACCCTGCCAAGTGTTTACATTAGATTTATGAAAGCTTTTCTTTCATTCTGAATATTGTGTTAATCTTAATTTCTTCTCTGAAACCATTGTGTGCACAGTCAAATAACTGCTGTGTTGCATCCCAGGAGGGGAAGGGAGTCTGGAAAAATCCCAAGGGGAAGAGTGTTAGGATATTCAAAATTTATATGTCTTGTTCTTGTCTGAAATTAGCTTAATGGATATTCTACTTTTGCAAGATTGTTTGTGGTATAGAATATGGTAAGTTGCTCAGTTCAGGTTTTCTCATTTAAACGCAGGTCATAGCTGCATTATATTACACCTCTATCTAGTCCTGTAATGTAATGAGAAAATCACTGGTAGAGAAAATCTTGAAGGGCCCAAATATGATTACAATTTTATGGACATCTTTCTTCTGAAAATCAGCCATAAGCATTTCTTATTGAACAAAAGTGTTCTCTTCAGGCGGCGGAGATGCAGATATTCAAGTAGTGAAATATATTTCACACTTACCCATAACTTATCTAAATAGTAAAATAAGCAACTTTTAAAATTCCATCATTGGATTAATATTGAAAGTAGAGAAGCAAGAATGAACATAGGTTTAAAATGAGCTTTTGTATAGAAAAGAAAAGACACCTGGCATACAGCATACAACAGGAAAACTATCAGATGGCCACTTCAGGAAGAGTGAACATTCTTGTGAAACTGTCAGAGACTGAGGCTGAGTCCTATGTGAAATCATGGTTCTAACTGCAGAGGAGTGGTTGAAGTACCTACCCTGTCACACTTCCAGTACCTGCCCTTCCACACTTCCTTTCAGACTTCCTCATAGAGGAAATAAAGTTTATTTTATTTCCTCAATAATTATCTGTAAGGATAATTATTTGAAAGAGTAGGTGAGTAGTTACAGTATTAATCTGGCAAACTATCCTTTGTTAGAAGTAGTCTTCTAGTGATGGAAGAAACTCTGTCCCTTTAACAACTTTCAGTTCTATTAAAGAATTTTTTTTTGCTTGCATTCTGGGGAAAGACATTAATTCAGAGTCTTTTTGTAAGCTCAGTTTCTCCACTGCAAATCTCCTCTGGGACATACAGAAATAGAAAAAAAGCTTCAACAAGGATCTGTTCTTTCATTATGTCTTCTGTGAAAAACCTTGGACACGAGTGAAGAATTTCCACATCCATAGAAAGAGAAGATAGGTATTAAGAGAAAAGTGATACATCAAGATCTCCAAAGGTAAGATAAGGTGTTCAGTAGATGGTCTGGGGAAAAAACAAAGTCTGTGTTTGCTGTTTTGATTTGTTTTTTAAAAGAGAAAATGTACTAGTGAGTCACAGGTTGTCTGTGACAAGGGCAATCTGAGGATGATTTTCAGTTACAAACCTTCATCTCCCAAACCCTTATCTCCTCACAGCTTTGAATGTATCTCCCTACAATTTTGTTTTTCTGAACCACAGTTAAACATCCATTCTGTCATCTTCTTTCCATCTCTTTTTACCTCCAGAAACCAGGACTTCAACCGCTGAGCTTCACATTCACCTGTCACAGCTTTCCTCGAGGCCCCTACTGCAAAGTCCCTCACCCAGACCTCACCTGTGTGTTGGGAGGAGAGAGACCACACTCACTCGTGGATGCTGACACGACCACATGGCTCTGGTCCCCTGCACAGGTCAGTTGGTTACAAGTCAGAGAAATTACTCCTCTCCCTGCCTATTTCCTCTGTGCTGCCAATCCTATCCTCTGAGGTCCTGAATTTCTTTAGGAGGACAGTTTCCACAGTCTGAGGGGCAGTTTTCCTCCAAGGCAGCCATTAGTCCCTAACAATACAGGATGATCAGATATGAACAGTGAAGGGAATGGAAAGAATCAAGGAACTAAAACTGGGGGACTGGAGAGAAGTGGGAGTGAGCTCCTTACTTAAAACCGAGTAATTCAGTCTCTTCTAGATCTTCCAGTGGTACTTATGCTGAGAAAATCCAGGTTTTGAAACAGCAATAGATTTAGATGCAGACATTCATACTGGGATAGAAGAGAAGTGACTAAAAATTCGAAGTCAAAGAAACGTATTATTTCTAATTTACTGTAAAGATGACTTCTGGCCCTTTTCACACTTCCTGTGTCCTGAGTCAAGCTTTTTTTTTTTTTTTTTTAATTATTATTACTGAAATTTTTCAGTAAAGCTAAAGATCGTGACTCAGCCATAAGTTACTCAGCTGATCAGTCCTCTAAAAATAACAGGTCCCAAGACAGTATTGCCTTTATGAGGAGGCATGTTTCTTTTCATCAATTCAGTCTGAATCAGATCAGTTGACAGATGTTTTATTCTCTTTTCTCTTTATTCTTTACTTAATGATGAATTAAAGAAAATTTCAGATGTACTTAATATTCTTCTTTACATCACCAAAATATATTGTTTCAGAAATGTATTGTGTTCATTTATGTCACCTTGATGTTTATTTTTTGCTTTATTTGACTTAGACATGTCATTCAATTGTTATAAATTTTGAATTCTAAATGACTGAATCAGCCTGATTTACTTTTTCACCATACGGATTTAATTTAATTGTTGATATTTTTCCCCTCTTTGTTGTAAAATCAATAGATACAGGGACTTGCACTAGATCAGACTCAGGAATACCTTATATTTTACTGAAGGAAGCTAACTACAAAATACATTTTAAATCTCAGGTTCTATTTATTGATATTTTTATTTTATATAAGAGCATCATAATATCAAACATAATATGTTCTTTCTTGTTTAAAAGGATTCTTAAACTCCCTCTTGGACTGTAATACAGCTGTTATACAGCTGAACTACAGACTTAACTGTAGGGAGTGTTGTAGTCAATTTGGTGTGCAGTATTACACAATTGAATTCAATATTGTTTTTCCTTGAGCAAAACAATTTTCATCCTTTCATTCAGGGAAGATCACACTTGTTTAACTAACAGCATTAGGTCTGGACAGGGACTAGTCTTCATTTTCTCCCTGAGTGAGCTCACTGAAACTTGACTTGATGTACAGGAGGTCTGATCAAAACAGCCCTCCTTTGGTGCATCCCCTGGTGTTAACACTGATGTCTCACAGTTTTTGCTGAGGAATAGGAATTAAGACAGGATGACTGCTGAAATTGTGGCTGGTGAGCCTTGGAACAAGACTTCCCACCAGCATGTGACCCATCACTGTCAGGGCTAAGAGTCGCTTGTTTTCCTTGGCTTGTGTAAGCAGATATCTCAAACAAGAATAGCCCAGGAAATGTCAATGAGCACACACACTTTCCTCAGAAACTTGGAAAAGAATTAAAAACTTGATACAAGAAAGTTTTAACACATATCTCAGAGAGTCCCTAGCAAAACTAGAAGCAGAAGCAGGTTTCTTGGTTTGTGCTGTTATCTAAAGAATGTAAAACTAGAGTACTTCTTCCTGAAGAAGGAAGAGTATTTTCCCTTCCTTCAATCCACACTTCTCTAAAATGCTAGGGACTCAAGTGATGTCATGGGAATAGCAATGTTGTATTGTGGTGGCCTTTTACAATAACAAAAAGTTACTTTAAAAATCAGCTGTCATTTCATTTATCTGGAGCTAAACTAGGTTGCTCCATCTAGTGAAAGGATCTAAGCCCCAGTTACCTTGGTCCACTGGTCATCTTTCTCTTCACTCCCTGCAATGGAGGAAAAAATAACACAGTCCTATATGTGGCAAAGAGGAAATGTCAATGAGCATACACATCCCTATCCACAGTTTAGCTCTTCGGAAACCTGAGACTCCCAACCAAAAAGTCTCTGGAGATCCCTGAGACCAGTATAAGAATATTGTTCCTATAAAGAACCTTCTTGTTTTAAAAAGAAACTAAAACCAACAAAACAACAACAACAACAACAAAAAAAAAAAAACATAATCCCTTTAGGCATTGAAGGGAGTAACTGGAACAGTCTCTAGGGTTATCTTAATATCAAAAACTAACACCATCAACAACAAAAATCTTGACATTGAACAGGCAAGTTTCTGTCACAAAGATGGATATTAGAGATTCTGCACCTAAAATAAAATCAGTGGCACCCAAGGTGCAAATCTTCTTCTAGGAACTAACAGAAAACTAGAAAGGTAGAAGCACTTGATAGACTAACTGGAGCTGGAAACAGCTTAAAGAAACTCTCAGATACACAGGTATGCTCCACTCTCCTGTATAGGCCACATGGGTCCAGGGTCTACTTCTCAGAGCTCTGCAGAAACTGACAAAAGAAAAAAATGTCTATAAAACACAGAGGAATCTGAAAAATCTATAAAAAAGCCACAGCTCCATAACAATTAAAGGAAAAAAGATATCTAATCCAAAGGTAGGAATTACCTGCATTAAGCAATTAGACCAGATGGAAATAGAAATATTATTTCTTATTAAAAAGCAATATGTGGATAGCAGCAGGCAAACCCCAATTTAATTCTAAAGGGAATCCCAATTAAAATAAGTAAGGAATTCTCAAAAAGTGAATAGTTGAGATAAAAAAAACCCAAGACACACTGCAACAAAGGGGAAAGAACTAATTTTTGATATAAAATCACCTAGCATTTTCTTAAAGGAGTATTACCTGCCTCCATAGCTGTGAAAAAAAAGATGATCACTTAATGAGAGTCATTAGGATATGAAATGTTGTATTGTAAATGCAAGGACTAGTTATTTTTCAAGATTTTTTCTCCATCTCATTAAGAAACAGTCAATGAAATACTTAGCTAATTTAATAAAATCCACTGCTGGTGTTCTCATATAGGTGATATGATAAAACCTATAGCCTTGTGATAAAACTATAGCCTTGTGATAAAAAGATAACACACACTTTGTTCATAGGTAAAAATTCTTGAAAGCCTGAAATTACACTTTGAGCTAGAAGGTCCTAAAGAGATAAATGAACCCAGGATGGGATCTCTCCTGACTTGGCAATAGGTCATATTTCAGCAGGCTCACAACCAGAAAACTAAATAGCATCTTCTGCAAGCAGCAAAAGGCACAGGCAGCAATGAGGACTAGCAACCAAGCAGACAGGAGAGAAGATAATTAAGGGGAAACATTTAAGGTCTTCTGGGATATTTAAAATTCTAAAACTTTTCTTTTTAAAAAGAATTATTTATATGAAGCAGTGTCAGTACATGAGTCTAAAGTAGCAATTTTATGTAAAGTAAAAAAGCAGTATAAGGATTTATCACATCTGCCAACAAGGCAGATTCAGACTCAAGAGGTAACTGTGGGGAATGTTACTTAGTAGTACAATCGGAAAGGATGTACCAAGATAGTTTTTGTTTTCCTTATTCATTAACCCACAATGTATTTCTCTTGTTAATCTAAGACTGAATACATAAGGGAGAAACTGATTCCTATTGTACAGTGGTGTTTAAAAAAATCATTAATAAATTTATTTATTATCTTTAGTATAATAAAAAAACACCTCATACCACCTTATTTCAATCTAAGGATGATGATTCTATTTTAAAAAGATACTTACAAATGTAACTATTAAATTTGTTAATTAAAAAAAAAATCTCCAAATCTTCGGAAAATTTAAGTTCCATGAAGGGTGATTGGTAGGAAAGGATGGTAAGTTTACTATCTGACACCCATTTTTCTCTGAAGGAGCAGGCTAAGAAAATGAAATGCAAAGGGAATGCTCAGCTAGCACACAATCACTAAAACATGGTTGGACTGAATGTGAGAATGCTATAATCGGATTAGTACTAAGGGGGAAAAAAAGCAGTGAACACAAAACCTTTGTGTTTGAAAAGGAAGCATTACAGCATCTGAATAAAATAATACTGAGATTAATGACAGCCTATACTCCTGTATTTCAGTGTATAAGTCCAAGCAGCAAGGGCTCATTTTAATAAAAAAACTATCAAAAATTCACTTTTAAACAAAAACATTTTCATAAGGTATATGAAATGATGATTGGCATAAGAAGAAACTTTGGGTGTTGCAGACTTAAAAAAAAATATATATATATATAAAAGAGGTCCATTATATTGTTTTTTATATGGTTTATATTTGAGGAAAAAAATGGACCCCACACTCTTGAAAGAAAATTATGTTAAAATTTATATAGATGAGTGCAGAGGTAATAAAAAAGAACCATTATATTGGGAGAAATAAATAGATTTTCATTTGAAGATGTCATTTTTGCTGATGAGATATATTAGACTGTTAAAATAGGCTTATACACACTGCTGACAATAGAAGATAGCATAAAGTTTGGGATCAAAAATTCTACATCCTGGGAGTGAAAAATTAATCCTGTTTTGAAAGATTTCTCCTTATTTTCTTACTCTGTTGAAAAAAGTTTTTATAAGCAACACATACACCCTTTCTTGGCCATGAAAATGTTTATAGCCATAGAAAAGAAAATTAATGCTCTTCTAAATTATATACTACAACAAATATTGAGTAGACCATAATAAAATCTAACTCTTTGATGAATAATTATGTGACAGAGTCACATTTTCAAAGTGCTTGAAAGACAGTTTCTAGAAGATATTTATATGCTTACATGTTTCAAGCATTATTTCAATGCATTTTGGGAGGGGTTTTTTTGGGGGAGTTTTTTCTCTAGGACCTTTCTGGCCTGGAAATCCAAACTGATGCCAAAATGTGTATCTCTACCTTGTCAGCAAAACTGTACAATGCATCCAACACAAAACTCAGAGAATGTGCCTTGGGTAAACTAACTGTGTAAATCCATGAAATTTGCTAAATAATTCCATGCACTTTAAAGGGGAAAATAACTGCATGCCCAAAACATAGGAAAAAAAAAATATTTTAGAACTGATTAGATTTCTGTAATTCTAATGCACTAGTTAAGTCACCACACGATATCAGAATAGCAACATTTAAAAATAATAGTGTATTAATGGCAAGAAAATTTTTGACCAAAAATCCAAACACGAGATGTTTCCATATTGGTTTTTAATTCTCATTCATACGTAAAGGAGAAATTGCCTAAAGAACACAATTTGCCATTGGCTAATATGTTATGAGGTGGAAGATCATGTGCACCAAGTGAGGCTGAAAAGGACCTTTGTGTAAATGATTTGACATCTATTTTCTAGGTTGTCACTATATGTGTTATAAAATGGTTCCCAAAATTGCCCATTTGTTTAATAGTTTCCTAGAATCCTCTCAAATTCCAAAATCAATGAACAATTCACTGAAGTTGAAATCCAACAGAGACAAAATTGATTGCACCTCTCATGCATCTGTGTCTGTAATAAATACTAATGCCCGGCTATTTGCCAAAGGCTTGCTAATAGCTTCAACTCTCAGTTGCAGCAAGTAATTGAGACTCAAATAATTTATTCCAGGAAATCCTGAGTGAGGGATAATAATAAAATCATACAAAGATAGAGATATTGTCAGGGAAAATTTGAAAACTTCAGTGGCCCATCTAGACACCTTTTTAATAAGCCATCTCTAGGACAATAATTCTAGTTGGACATGCAGCAGGAAGATATTGGCTGTCAAGAGCAGATCATATCAGACTGCCTCAAAATGTATGTGGAAATGGCTTCTATCCCTCCAGCATAAGGCAGTAGCTTGGTACAATCTATTCTTCTACTGGATAGCAATATAGGCACATAATGAACTCTGAAGATAATTAGGCAGCAGAAAATATGTAACCCAGAATACTGCAAAAAACTTTAGCTGTAATTATTGTACCAATATAATATATGCTTATTTAAAGGTGATTAAAATAATGTGTATCAGGGAACATTCTCATGGAAGGAAGACATTCACAGATTTGAGAAAAAGGAGTAATGAATTCTCATCATATTTTGCTGGTTCTGTTTAATGTAAAATTAATGTTTATTTTTTATGTTCTGCTTCAAAATAAGTTTGGATAGATGCAAATTAAGACAGGATAGCAACCTCACTCAGGACATAATGGGTGAAATATAAAGATGTATAGAAGCATAATTATGACATTGTGCCAGCCAAGACAATGACTGCCAAACCACTTAGGTAGAAAGTTTCTTAATCAGTCTTTTGAGATAATAAAAAAGAGGGCAATTGCCTGCCCTCCTGAAAAGGGGAGGAAAAGAACATCTGCTGTCCTTTACTAAATATATTGGACTCTTGCTATTCCTCTCCTTAGAGCAAATATTTTGTATATAGAGTGATATGCCTCTTTTGCATTTGCTTGTGGAAAATTATTATTAGTTGTAGTAGTTATAGTTGTGGCAGTAATAGTTACTGTTACTAATACAAATATTAACAACATCAATTAATAATAATAGAATCAGAGAATGGATTGGGTTGGAAGGCACCTTAAAAATCATTTAGTTCCAATCCCCTTGTCCATGGCAGGGACACCTCTCATTAGATGACATTGTCCAGCGCTCCTTCCAAACTGGCCTTGAACCCTGCCAGGGATGGGGCATACAGAGTTCCTCATGGCCTGTTCCTGTGCCCCAGGATTGATTTCTTGAAATAAAAAGAGTCAGTTCAAAACAGAATACTGATTGCACGCGAGAGATTAAAACTTGATTCTACTGTACTGTAAAACTGTTGGAGCAGATTTTATTATGAGTATCATGCGTTAGCAAATACATCTTGGAGAAATGGTCGTTAGGTTCCTGATGTAGTTAGTGCCAATTGCTGTTTGCAATGCCAAGACTTTTGTGTAGAAGAAAAAAGAAAAATATACATGAAAGAACAATCCTCTACCCCCACCCCCAGCCTGATTTCAGTGCCAGTCCTTTTCCCTTTATTTGGTTGGAATAATAGCCATTCCTATCTATTATTTATCTCCCAACACTTGACAGATGCTGTAGATGCTTGCAAGGTCTGGGAAGAAGATGAATTTTCCAACTATGTCAAAGAGAACTTAATGCAAACCTCAAGCAGTGAAGCACTTAGTAGATGCAAAAACAAAGGTTGCAAACGATTGATATTCATGGAGATATTTACTGTTTGAAGGCTAGGTGGCACAGCCAGCCAGACACACTGCTCACATGTGAAGACCCAGGGTCAGGTTGCACCATTCTTGCCTGATGTGAAAATCAGAATGCTGACAAGAGAGTGACTACCACCCCAGAATTTACATACAAAAGATGTAACTGGGCTCAGCTAATCAACTGTGCCTGTCATAACAACAGAAGAAGAACATACACATGTTGTTAGAATGTCTCAGCTGAGCAACACAAATCTCCAGCTGTAGGAGGTATTTTCATTAAACAAACTAACTCACTCATCTGACATCACAAAAACATACCCTCAGAAACAAGTACAAAGAATTTGACTCAGACTCTGAGGAATTGCCTAAGCTCTGATACTCAGTGTGGCAATTAAGGATATGAACAGATTAAAAATGACTGAGAGTTTGGAATTAGAGAATCCAAGTACCTATGGAAGGACAATTAAAGAGGGAGGGATGGTGAGGGTCAAGAAATGCACAGCAGGGGTTAATTATGGAAAACAACGCTCTCCCTTCCAGAGGCCTAAAAATTTCATATTAAAATTTCTACGAAAAATACAACCACTTCCAGAAGTACTGATATCTTAAACCAGGAAATTCCTAGGTATACGTAGATAATCAAAAGTTTGTCTATTCTAAAGCAATCTGTGTCTAAGCAAGCAGAGGATTCACCAAGGATGTGAAAAATACAAATAAAATGATACTAAAATTTTCTTTTAGGAAAATTTGCATTACACAATGTGGAAGAAAAACAGACCTGAAAACACCTTATGATTAGATGAACACCAGTGAATTCTAAAAAATTCAACTGCTAAATGTAGATGAGTTCCTAGAGAGGTCAAATGTGGTTTATAGGTCAAGATTTTGAGAACATATTCATAAAACAGTGTGTTTCGTACTGTGGCAGTTTATTATTCAGATATCAAGTATGCTTGCAGCTAAACTACACCTAATCCAGAAAGAGCTAATTTTTCAACAAAATCTGTTTATAGGGAAGAAGACTGGGCATCTGAGAATGCCTACTCCTAATATCCAGGATCTTATCAGTCATAAAATATCAGTCTAGTTTCATATTTTGAGATATGGTACCAGTAAAAACTACTTTTTAGAATTTTTGGAGTTCTCCAGAATCACCTCCAAAATTTAGGCAGCCTGGCAAGGAAGGAATAAAATAGAAAAAGAGGAGAAAAGGGAAAGATGGAGCCAAGGATTCTGTCTAGAGAAGTTATAGAGTGAGCATTTATTATTTCTTCCCCTTTCTAAAACTAATCCCAATTCATAAAGCATTCTAGAGGGTACAAATACAAACAAAGGTATGTGCCAACTACTGAAAATCACAAAATCACAGAATCACAGAATCACAGGATGTTTGGGTTGAAAGGGACCAATGTAGATCATTTAGTTCAACCCTCTGCTAAAGCCCAGATGGGGTTGCACAGGGTGGTATTCAGGTGGTTTTCAATATCTCCAGAGAAAGAGACCCCATAACCTCTCTGGGAAGCCGGTTCCAGTGCTCTGCCACCCTCAAAGCAAAGTTTTTCCTCATATTCAGATGGAACTTCCTGTGTTTCTCTTTCTGTCCATTACCCCTAATCCTGTTGCTGGGCACAGCAGAAAATAGTCAGGCCCCACCCTCTTGACACCCTAAGGTATTTGTAAGCATTTATAAGATCCAGTTGTCTCTTCTTCAGCCTATACAGGCCCATCTCCCTTAGTCTTTTCTCATAAAGAGATGCTCCAGTCCTTAATCATCTTTGTCACTCACTGCTGGACCCAGTCCCGGCGCTCCATGTCTCTCTCATACTGAGGAGCACAGAATTGGACACAACACTCCAGATACAGCCTCACCAGGTCTGAGTAGAGGGGCAGGACAACCTTTTTGGACTTGCTGGCAATGCCTTCTGTAAAGCACCCCGGGATATCATTGGCCTTTTTTGCCACAAGGACACATTGCTGGCTCACAGTTCCACTTGCTTGCCCATGATGATTATACGTAAGGTAAACCAGGCCCCAACACAGTAAGTGTTTGTGTTTTCAATATAATTACTGGAAAAATATGTTTGACCTTTCCTAATATTCACCCTTCCTTGTGAATGATGCTAAACTGTTTAAAATGTTTTTTCTGAGTTGCATATTTACACAGGTGAGATTGTGTGAGTCAGTCAGTTCTATAATTGCTCCATAATCATAAAATTCAACTCCCTCTCAACTATGTTGAGCAGATGCATTTCTTCATCTCCACGTGTTAGCCAGGTATGGAGAACTAAACCAACCTGGAAGGAATTTTTACATCTGTTCTCTATTACCCTTGAGCTCTGAAGTGTTCAAGAACAGTGGTTTGCAGAATTGGGTCTTTGATTTTGATGCGGTTCATTTTGTCACATTCGTTCCAAAAGTTGACAAAACCACAAACAAATTTTTTTTGTTTTTTGCTCCATATCAACATGTGATGCTTTTAATGAAGGGAACACACACAGCCTTGTTTTTGTGTGTTCATTGGACTGATAATTTCAACAAGTAACTTCATGAAAATCCTCATTCAGAAAGTTGAACTTTTAACTCACAGGGCACATTAATCTCCTTAATGCTGTTGCAGTCTGTTGACTTCTACTCTAGGTACAAATCTGGCTGCTTTGTAATTAAATTTAATCTGGAAAGCTGGTAAGGAAAAAAAAAAAAAGAGTAGACAAAGTAAAATAGATGCAAATAATCACAGTCAAAAATATGTTTTGTACAACAGCTTAGGCAACAACAAATTCCTTGGAGCCTGTCTGTGATTGCTTGCTGCTAATCATCATCAGTTTATGCTTGTTCTCTTCCCCTTTGAAAATAATGAAGAGCAGCAAATTGTTTTCATATTATAAGACTATATCAGGATCATACCTTTTTCCCCTGAGCTAAGACAATGTTTTCTTTTCTCTGACTCTTGAATAAAGTGCTCCAAGATAATTTTTTGTACAGAAAGCTTTATATAAATCCAACTTTTTTACTATGTGATTTTCTTTTTTGTCCATTTTTGTTATCATTATCAAAGCAGGAGTGCTATGGCTTAGCACACCTTCACAAAGCAAATGAATCCATGCTCTAGTCTTTGAAAATCCAGGGCTTTTGCATTCCTTTTTGCCACTAAATTGACAAAATATAACCACTTGTAAAGAAAATAATCAGTTTGCGGGGCTTTGCTGATGATCTTGCAATGGAATAGAAATCAGAGGCCACACTCAGATATTTGTGCAGCATGGTCTTTGTATTTGCAAGGAAGAAACAGCCTTGTGATTCCCAGCACACAGTCAGAGCTCAAGCACTGCAGGAGTCCACTTTCTTCATGGAAACTTGCTTTCCAACTTTTCTGTCTGTGTCAAACCACTTCAGGCATATCCAACTCTTCTTGGTTTTGGAAATCTCTGCCTGTAGGATTTTCTTTCCCTCTTTTTCTCATTTCAACACACAAGTCATATTTTCTGGTGCTTGAATTCAAGTACAAGAGAAAGCCTAGTCAACTGCATGGACCAGATTCTGCTCCAGCTTGCAATGATTCTAATGATTTTAGCAGCCAGCTCTATGAAGAGATATAACCGCTCTTTTTATCATGATCTTACAAAAAGATGTGCCCTGTGGGGAGTGTTAAAGTGGGAACAACAAGAGACAGAGAGATTATGATCCTTGTTTTCAGCTAGTATTGCAGCAGAAAATAAAATCCTGAGGAAACTCAATTCCAGAGCAAACATTGAAGATGGTAAATGCTCTTTAACCTGTGTTCAACTTGGTTTTGCTGTGACTTCAACAATTTTCATTCAATATTGCATATAGCAAGAAACAAAGCATTCCTGCCTTTTAATATCCTACTATGTAGCATAAACCTGTGCTTGCAAAATATTTACAAAATTCACATGAAAGCCTGTATACATGTAAATGAGCCATGAAATGCACTGAAAGCATTAGTTAAAAAAAAAAAAAAAAACAAAAAAACAACAACCCAAGTCTAAGAAAGAAGTTGCAAAGTTGTCTATAAGGTTTCAGTTGTGTGGAAACCACACACATAGATTTAATGTGTGCAATCGTAAAAATGTGCTTACAGAGAAACTACTACATTATAAATACAGCTCTGTTCTTCCAAGGTGCATTAAAAAAGATAACCCAACTAAATCACAGCTGCACTGAAGAAGTTTTGTCAGTGATTTAAATGGCACTGAGATTACAACCATTTTGAGTGATTTTGAGCTGCAATTGACCACAGAGAAGAAAAGATCGCTGTTCTCACCATGTCTTTCAGAAACAAAATTGTTATATTCTGTAAAGACTGCATAAGTTTGACTATCAGAATACAGTATCTCAGAACATAAAAATCAAATTCAGAAAATTATTTTATTCATTCATTTATTTATTTGGTTGTTGTCATGCATTTATTTCTAGTTTGATTTAATCCTTTTCTTTTTACATATAATTACATAATCTTTTAATTAGATGTCTAAAAAAAAATCAAGTTAACATGTTCAACTTCAGCATACGTTTTTCACCAAAAGGTGTTATTATGATTTAAAAAGAAAAATCAGACTATTATTTATTCAACCATTAATATTAAATACAACTAAAAATCTGATATAACCTTAAAATGCACAAGATTGGTGATGTCTTTTTGGCAAAAAATATGATGGTATAATATAAAATATTCTCAGCATATCATCTGGATGGGAATTTTAAGTGGAAGGCACTGGTGTTGCAAAAACTAAATATGAGTTTCAAGGTGAACTCAACACCTCATTAAACACTTGGGTAACACCTTGTTTAGAAACCAGTCTCAAACTCCAAAAACTTTTACAAATGGGGCCAGTTAGAACAAGTTAGGTGTGGTTGCCTTTGTCAGATCTTTTTCTTTCTTTTGGCAACAATAATGCTTCCTACAAAAATCAGGCCTAGAAACACAAGGATGTTTTTGTGCCCAGGAAAATGTGGATGCTGGAGAAGAGTCAGGATTCTGTTTCCATCAGAATTTTATTTTAAAGCTAACTTTTCTTACATCTGGGATCTGCAGGCACAGAGCCTGTCAGAAGAAAAAAGCGAAAGAAACAGTAAGAACATGAGCTATTTTATAGTGTTCATATTTAAAGAATATGGAATGAGGACTTTCTACGGATGCATCCAGAAGTCAGGTACTATATGATGCAAATGGAAAAAGAATATTATCTACTTCCAGTGCAAAGAAGTAGGGGATAGGGTTTATTTTGCTTTTGCTTTTTTGGTTGGTTGGTGTGGGTGGGATTTTTGTTTGCTTGGTTTGGTTTGTTTGTTGAGGTTTTTTGAGGGGTGGTGGGACTGCACTGAGTTACAGAACCAAAGTAGATTCCATGATATCCACATATACTTGCAACACCAAGCATTTTTGTACAAATGCAGATCTGAAGAAAATCCCTTCAGAGGCATTTCAACACTACACGTCAATAAGAATTTCTGTAAGACCCACAATTTCTTGTGAACTTTTCATATGCTTAAGGAATCCTAATTTTTTTTTTCAACCTGTCTGCAATAGATGCCTTATACTTCTGCCACTAGCTTTCTAGCTCTAACTCACATATTTACAGAACAGCATATTCCCCTTGGAGGTGGCCCAGGAGATATAGTCCCACTCCCTGATTCTTCCCTGGCAAGTAAACCAACCACCCAGGGAAAGATCACCAGATGCCAAACACACATGCATTACTGTACTGTACACCCACTCATGTAATGGTGACTGGTGGAGGGAATCTTAAATGCCAGAACTGAGGAAAATTGAATCTCATGTACTAATACAATCAGCAAAAAAACCCAGCTTGTCCAGAACCTCTTCCTTTTTCCGTCGTATTGATATTTGACAATATCTGGAAAATCAATTTCTACTTGTAAGGAAATTAGAACCATAGGAAAAAATAATTTAAAAAAAAAAGTCAAAGCAGTCTGTCTGCAACAGATTTCACATTGTGTTAGTAAAATTCAGGAATATGTATATAAAAGAAAGAAGGAATTCAGAGAAATAATGAGTGGTGCCTCAGAAAAAGCTTCATACGGTTTAATCAAAGTGCTGTAGTAAGATTCCCTCAGAGACAACACACTTTTGAAACATCTGTGGAAACGATCTCTTGCTTGACTCATTTTGTGAAAAGAAATAATGACTTTCAGCATTTTTTAGGCAGGTATAATGATTGTGAAAGTGTTTCCAGCAATTCTATGCAGCATCAGTAATGACTAAGTGACCTTTAAAGCTCCCTTCCAACCCAAAGTATTCTATGATTCTGTGAAAAAACGTAGTGTCAGACATTGCTATTTCATAATTTCTGCTGGCTTTTGTCTTTCTTTACATCATGGACCCAAAAACAGTAGGAAAAATGTGCACACAGCATACATTTGCAACAGTAACCACTTCCTGACTCAGCACTGTTGCAGAACATAAAACTTTAAAGAGAGACTTGGTTGTAACCCTGTCGTTTGTGCAGACACAGCACAAGGTCATGAGTCAAGCAAAATGGCTGTCAGGGTTATTCCCACCAAGATAATTAATTATTCAAGCTGTGATGGCTGCAGAAGAGCTGTGCTTTGTTTTGTGCATGGCCAGGCTTTTTGTGGCAAGGAGTAAGGAAACTTCTTTCATCTTTATAGCATGCACAGAAGGGTTAGGCACAGTTCTAGGTCCCAATTATAAGAAGGATGGAAAAGATGCCATGGAAGAAATTTTATGACTTCATGGTGGCACTGCCTCCTAAGGTGTTTAGTTACATATCTAACCTAAATTGTAGAGTAAAATCAGATCAAGATAACAGGTAAATGAGCAATAATAGAGGAAGTAATAGTTTAGTCAGTTTCCATTAGTAAGAAATATATTCATTTTATTTAGTGTTCATTTAGAACTGACTAATACAACAATAAAAGCTTTTGTGAAAACTCAATCTTGTACTCTTATTGGCATTTCATCAGTACTTTTTATGAAATAGAAGATCTGACCTTTTTCCAGTGACATCTTTTATTAACAGTTTCAAAATTAATTTTTTTAATGAGAAATCATTTTTTCATAAAAATGTTATTGGAAATAATGATCATATGCCAAGTAGAAGTATAGTGCGGGATTTTTGTTTTCAGAATTGGAACTTAAAACTGATTGTTAAAATGCAAAAATGAGGCGTGACTTCTTAGAAACGCAATATGAGTGTCTGCGTTGTGTTGTCGGCAGGCGCAGCTCATCAGTTGTTTTTTTGCCCTCTTACCTCAGCTGCCAGTAGCATGGCCCAGCTGCTGGAGCGTGGGCTGAGCACAGCCTCTAGGTCAGAGACGGCTCTGCCTGTGCCTCTGTGTGCTAAACCAGCGTGCTGCCACCCACGGAAGTGGTGCACCATGTACAGCCAACAGGAGCTGCTCCGCCGCTGTGTCAAGTGACAGGATTGCCACAGCTGGGATCTGATCCTGTCGATTCGACCCTGCTGACTGAAACACAGCATCTGCTCACTCCTTATGAATTTTTAACACACTGACTCTACATTAACATTTAATTAGAGCTTGATTATATTTACTAGACTTTAGGGTAAAGCTTTCAAGCAATGAAAAGTTAATGTTTAATAACAGGCAAATGGAAAAATAAACCTGCTTTTTTAATACAATTTTTTCTTTTTGCTTCATTGCCTTTTTCCAGCGGTGTAATTTTTCACCAAAGAGAGAGGAGGAGTCTTTGGCTTGCACCTTATAAGGTTACATACATCAATCCCAAATTATCAGAGAGAACTGCAGAGTGGAGGAATACACTTAAAGAAGATAGATCATTGAGTCCTTCTAGAAATGACTTGTAAGAGTCATGTCTCTCAGCAGCAAAACAAGTATTCACATCTCATCTGATCTCAGATCTTCATGTAGGAACTTTGGTGTCGCCCCACTAGCCTTCTTGTTCTGTTGGGATTTTTTATGTCTTGGGATCTCTTTTAAATTTATTCAAGTAAAAGGTACTGAGTAAAAGGTTATGATTTCTTCCCTCAGTCTACTGGCTACGACCGTTGTATTAAAACCCAGGATACTGTTAGTCTTCTCTGCTGCCAGGGGCAAGAAGCTTTACACGGCTGGGGCAGTTGCCTCATGGCTTATCAGGATCAAGGGCCATTGACACCATTCCTTGCTAGACAGACTGCAGAAAGGACTTAGACAAGTGGGCAACCTCCTCATTTTCTTGAAAATTCTATTATTTTCAATGTACTGAAAATTGCTGATATCATCACTTTCATTCTTTCGTTTCTCAAAACTCACTCAGTTATTTTGTTTCTGGTCAGAGATGTATTCTGACAGAATATGAACTTGCTGTGGTTGGATGCTGGCACGCAGCCACAAGACTTAGCAGGTACTTCACTGTCTATCACACCAGGAGGAGCATCGGGGGATGTGCTGATACTGCTGCTCCCAGGTCGGCAGCTCCGAGTTCTGTGCTCATTAATAGGAGATGCGACAGGCAGCTTCCCAAAGCGGTAGTACTGCTTGGCAGGTACAGAGGCTAAACATGATTTACCCTCTCCTTTTAGCTACTGGAGGGAGGCAGAGATGAACAATAACTCAAGTAGCACAATGTTTTCTGTTGGAAGCTGCTCTGGAGTACCTGGGCAAATGTGTTGTTCAATGCTTTGGATGTAGCCAAGGGAGGGTTCTGTACAATTCATCTGCAGGTCAGTACAGCTCTGCTGCCCTGTAGCTTCATTAAGGATTCAAATTGCACTATATGTTACAGTTTTTATCTATGTGACAGTTTTCTGTTCCTGATTATCCTCCACAAGCAGTCCCAATGAAGACTGAGAGATTGTTTGTGTGGGAGTCCAAGAACTGCTTCTCACTTCCCCAGCTGCAGAACAAGCCTGCCTCTTTGACTCCTGTCGTGTTTTTTTCCCCCCTCCCATTGTGTCTGACATTGAGGTGCTTCTCAGCCCCATCTATTCATCCACAACATTCAATTGAAAACAGGCAGCAAAGTTGATCAGCCAAGAAGGGATGCAGAAGTCTGTATTCCCAGCAGAAAGAGAAGTTGTTGCATTAATCATGAGAACAAGGAGCAGTGTAAAAGTGCTAACAGTATGAAAATGGCAATAATGTGGACAATGTACCCAGGTAGATGGGGCAAGAGAGGTCACTTCCTATTGACTGTGATGTCTGGTTTGCACTCAGACTGATTTGTAAACCTGAATGTCGTACAGGTAGAGTGATGACACCCATTAACCTTCACATTATTGTGAGGTAATGAACTACTCTTGGATTTTGTCATCTCCTATGGAAACACTCAAGTTACTGCAGATTAAGTCTGAGTGCAGTGGTGTGCAAGATCTCATTCTGTATTGCACAGTCTGGAGAGACATAGTCTGACAACACAAGAAGAGTGTCACTAATTTATATAAATATAAGGCATCCTACTCTATTTTTCTGATAAAAATCTGTTTTATAATCAGTACTGTGGATAGGGGAAAATGGTGTTTCCGCTACTGCAACAAGTTACTCTTTCAAGTTGCAGCAATGCTAAATTTTCAAGAAGGCATTTTTCATGCTTCTATAAATTTTTGTGAAACTTCTATATACATTGTATATACAGAACTACTGCAAACCTAGACTATTTAATCTTTTTTCCCCAAGTGCAAAGAAACCCACTTTTATAAAAGATCAGAATTATAATTTTTTATTATGAGAATGCATAGAAATGACAGCCAGTAATCAGGACTCCACAAGAAATAACTGTAGAGAGACATCGTAAGTTAGATAGACCCTCTAGCTTTAAATAGACAGATGAATGGTATTCACAGCTGGATTAAGAAGTAGTGCAGACTAGTTTATACAGTAAGCAGGATGTGAACACCTGTCTGTTATTCAGTCTCCTTTCTGAATTACACCCCCACTCTCATGATCTCCCCTTTTTCTCACTTCTTACACCTTAAAAAAAAAGTACCCCAAATCACTCAACTGCCATATTTTGCAGTTAATCCCTGTAAATATTAAGATATTAACTACATACTACTGTAAAAAATAGATGCAGTGGGGTGATATGATTAATATTTTTAGTGATCCTGTAATGTTATGGTGAGGCCTAAGTTAAAACCTAAGGCATCAATGGGACATATGGAAATCCAGTGAATCTCTGTTCATAAGGTTAATAAAAAATGCCCTGTCTTCACTTTTACCAGCCTGATGTCTGAAAACTTACTAAACTTTGTATCTTCTGCATCTCTGTGTGATAAAGAGGTGAGTTGCTGAACAGATGGTGAATAAATGACTCTCACTTTTGCTGCTTTCACACTTCCCAGAAGCAAAGCTGACAAATTGTATTTGGAGCCTGGAATGTGATTTCTTTATTTAAACTATATGCTTAGCACTAACAAGGGAGCACTCAGGAACATTAATTCAAATATGCAGAGTGTCTCACTCTGGGAACTGTGTTCAGCCTTTTTGAGAATCTATTATTTCCACAAAATAATCTTCATTGTATCTGTGTGCTAAAAACATAGTCACGTTCCCTTCATTCTGTGTCCAAAATTACTGAAGTCATTGTTTGTATCTATACATATGTGCATAAATAAATAAATGTATCTATGTATTCTGTATGTAGCAGATAACTCTTGAAATAAATGGTATTTCTATGCTTGAAAATGTTGTCCCAAAAACTTCAATACATTCATCCAAACAAATAACCTAGTCCTTCAGGGAAATGCATTCTTACTTCTTCCTTTTTCTTTATCATAATGTTCTGTTTCATACTGTGCATATTTGTACTGCCTCCATCCACAGTGAATTCAGTATTCTAATGCTTCAAAGCATTAGCTTAATAGTGTTATGTTCTGCCTCACTTCTCCTTACAGTGCTGTTGTTTTTACATTGTTTCATTCCTCTTTGCTCCCCGATCACATTCCTCAAACCACATTGCCCTCTCACCAAATCCTTCTCCATCCATCACCTATCTGATTTCTATGTCCTATCTGCTACAGATAACATTTTCCTCACCTTTGTCACATTTGTTACCAGCTGAGCTAATTGTTTAGATTTCAAAAGTGCTTGGCATCATTTAAGGCGTTTGTTATCTGACTGCATTAGGAACAGAATTTCTGCCACACTTCTCTTTGTGGTACACCTCTCAGCATTGAATTATTCCTGCTGGAAAGACATTGGGCCACATGGAAAAGAAGCAAAACAAAACTTGTGCTGTGGATATTTACTGGGCTTGCTAGTTTTCTCAGAAGGTAGGTACTGTATGGTGCTGTAATTCTGTCTGTAATCTATTCTCCTCCATTCTTCTCAAACACAGATGCTCCCGGATACAACTTCAGAAGCCCATGTATAGTAATTCTCTGCTAGAACATCTTGCTGCCATCAAGGTTTGAGTTATTAACAGAGATGTAAAAGTAGAATGACACAATGTATTAATAATTAATCAAAACAATATCGGTGGCCATGATTTTTTTGGTTTTTTTCAGAGAGGGAAAAATATATTACTTTACAAATGACAGTTCCTTGTTCAGTTTTTTGCAAAACCGCCACATAAAGTGATTGAAGTTCAGACCTCTCAAAACAGATTATATTCAGGTTTCTTTGTGATAGCCATAATTCAAATAAGCTGGTTTGGATATATTCTCTTTTGCTGTCCTTATTCTGTTCTGGTTTACTTAATCATTTAAAATCATTTAAAATTCCCATAAGCACTGTATTTTGAAAGCTATTCACTAAAAGCATATGTTGAAAATTATACTTGCTTCACTTCACCATGTGGTAAATTAGCCTGATTTTTGCTATCTGGTAGTGGTCAAAACCATCAAGGGATTATTTAAACATCAAAACAAGGCATAAGTAAAGCAAATTACCCCAACTGGCCATTACAAGAAGTAAATAAAACATTTGCTGTGGCTGCATGTATATACATGGGAAATATAATAATACTAGGGATGTGGGACAAGTTGCATGTACTCTCTCCGGAGCAAGAAAAAGTCAAAAATCATCATCACTGCCTTGGTTACAGGGATGATCAACTACAGTCTATTAAATCTTCTGCTAGGCTAGGCAAAGATGGACCTTCAAAGACAAAGCAGCAGGAAAAGTGTCCTCCACAGTCCAGCTATTCCCAGAGAAATACTACTCATTCTGCTGTTCCACTCACCTTCCTTAAGGTCACTATGATAGCTTTTCCCTCTCTCTTTTAAAGGCTGGCAGAGTGATGCTGCAGAGTACTGCCAAATTCCCAACTATTGCTTTATAACCACTTTATTTTTTATTGTTATCAGTGCCACATAATTAAACAGCCATTTCTTGTTTTCTTCTTCTTCCCCTGTTTCCCCCCCTCCCCCAGCCCCTCGTGCCTCCCCCCCCCCCCGCCCCTACAAAATTCAATTATTGGGGCATTGGATTAGAATTTTGGATGATGTAAATCAATGTAAATATTCTGATTTTAATTATTACCTAATAAACTCTCTTATGTGACTTCTTATTAATTAAATCTAGCTGGCCTGTACAGTTATAGGACAGATACTGTATAGGACTGTTCATTGCAGTGACTGGCAATTATATGCAGTCTGCAGCTCAAAAAACGATACTTGTTAAGAGCATGTTAAGAGCTGATGTGAAAAATCTCCTGAATGGAAAACCTGGAAAATAGCTGAAATCTGTGAATCAACATGGTAAATTTACTTTATTAAACAGGTTTCCTACTGCTGTGTGCAAGTGCTACCCAAAACTGCATTTTTAATGTACAAAAGGAGGGCCGAATATTCTATTTATAAAATGTCCATAAGTGAAGTGGGCTATTAAAGAAAGATTTCTGTGCTTTTTTGTGCTTTGATGTTCCACACATGCTGCACTCCATGATCAATGGTGATATTCTCAATTTTGAAAAAAGAGCTTGTGCTCTAATAAACCCTGTAAAGACTTATCCTAGAAAATAAAAATACATAGCTATTAGTTTTCACTAGCATGTACCTGTTAAGCATTATTGATTCTGGCAATTAGGAATGCTTTAGTTTATTAATGGAATCATTTTTTTTCGTTTGTTGGTTGCTTTATGTGTTTGTTTTGGGTTTGTTTTTTTTTTTTTGGGGTGGGGGGCGGTTTGGCTTTATTTTCAGGTTTTTGGCTTCCTTTCTTGTACTGGCATTTTACACAGGACCTTCTCCAACTAATAATGAGATGCCATCTCTTTCAGGCATGGTGGCATCTGGAAGAAGTCCAGGATGCTGCTTCTCATCCCTCTTGCCTTCCCTCCTTCTCCTCAGATGGCTTCTCATATACGCTGCAAGGACAAGGGGTTAAAGCCCTTCAAGTCATATCACCCCAGGATACTGCCCAGAACGCTTTGGGAAAGTTAAAAGCTCTTTTTCTCTTACCCTGCTTCCAATAACCATCCTGGACAATGAAATTTCCCTGGATGTTTCATTTCAATTGCATTTGTGTGGGCAGCCCTAATGATACCACAGATAGGATACGAAATTGGTTCCTCTAAATTAGAGTATAAAGGTGTTCTTTCTTCTCTGCTTTTTCTGAATCAGAGTTAGGCTATTTTAGGTTAGAAATCTTAAAGAAAAATAGAAATATCTCGTAAAACAAAAAATTGAAGAGAGAGACAATAAAACCTGCAAATATTTAAAGGTAGGGACATTATAGCGATGATTATAGCAAAGTTTATCAATATAACAGCTATGGAGATAAGGAGATTCTATTGCTTAATATGCACAGTTCAAAAAAGTAAGCAGAACTTCACTCAGTACATGTAGGGCAGTTTTCTCCCTTGGCACAGGTTTCCTGCATTAAATGCACAGGTTTACAAATATGTCTTGGATAACTTATATAAAGATAATGCTGCATAGAAGATCTCTCTACCATTAGAAACATGTAAGAACATAATAACATTTGATGAATTTAGTAGATGGTAAATTAAATTTGACCTTCAAGTTCAACACGGTGTAAAAGCCTGTGATTTTGTATGCAAGGCAGAGTTATTTCACAGCCCGAATAGCCAAGAAAAATGATCACCCTGGTGTAACTTGGCTAACGCAGCAAGCATCTGAGAAGTACAAGTAAAAGGGGAAAAAAGACTGTGTAAGTTGTTGCAAAGTATGCTATTATAGGAATAAAATTAAATAAAACACAATAAAATCCAAACTACAGGATAAAATAATCTGGTATGTCTAAGGATATAATGGCAACAGTAACAGATCAGATGAATAATTTAGGGTTGGACTGGACATCACACTTAAAAACACAGTATATCATAGAAAACAATCTTGCTTTGGCAGAGGACTGGACAAATGACTTTGTAGGTCTCTTCCATTACTAATTCTTTTCATTCAATGCTCTTTGTAGACCAATGTTAAGTACCTCTAAAAGGCACTAGAAAGATTAGACCTCCATTTACTTCTTGTCCTAAAAGCTAGTCTTCGATCACACAGCAGTGAGATACCATGTCTATTAGCTGCCGTTGTTTACTCTGGAATGAAAGAATATTTAAGGACAATGGATAAAATGAGAGGTTTTAATCAATCAAGGTGAATTACTCCAGGATTTTATGCCAACACAATAACACTCCGTCTTTGAGGATGAGAAATGTTTTAGAAATGGTTATGGTTGCTAAGTTATAATTTCATTACAGAGCATCAACTGAAAAATAAATCATCTATCCTGGCTCCAGGAAGAGTTAAAGAAGCAAGACTAGGGGTTAATCCATTAATCCTTTAGCAAAATTATAGCCATCTCAAGATAACTATAAGTATACTTGTATACTTCACATACTTTGTGTACAAAGTATACTTTGTATGTGGCTCTCTCAGGCAGTATACAAAATCACCTAAGGGGAAATCCGAAAAAGTGTACATTTAGAACATTTCACAAGGCGTTTTCCAGGACACAAACTAATTAGGTACCTCTGACATCCTAAAATTCAGATTAGGAGAATACATTCACCTGGTTCCTGCAATCTCTCAAAATTTATTCTCTTGATCTTTTATCACCCAGCCTTATGATTTATTTGAAATCAGTAAATTTTGTAAAGTTTTGCATTTATTTTGCTGAAGGGTTATAGTGTATAAACAAGTTCAACAGACTTATAGTTAATTTAATGTTTGGAAAACACTCAGGGATATTGTAAGTGTTTTATTTTTAATGTAACAGATTTTATTCTGGTTAAATTATTAACTAATATGTTAAATGCTTTGTTATTTGATTTTTTTTTCCTTCTTTCAACACAGGAATTGAAAACATGGTGGCATTTTTTATGCATTTTTAAATATCTGTTCCTGTTTGTCTTCATAATGAAGTCTTGTTTTTGAGTGTGAAGACAAACTTAGGTGATAGCTTGAATTTTTTTATTAATGGGAATTAATTATACCCCTACTCCCCGACTCACTAGTCAAGTTTAGTACAAGCTTCATAAGTGCAATGAAGCAGAGGGTACCTTCTCTGTCCACATGCCTCTTCAAAATTTAAAAGAGATCATCATTTTAGTTTGGAAAATAATAGGGTAAATTCCACACTTCACACAATGTGTTCATGCATCTGAGGACCAGGTGTTTAAATAAAATAAACAAAGTATGTTCTCCTGTCCTGCAACCTGCAGCTGAAATATACATATTTTTCCTCACGTTAAGGAAGAACCCTCTATTTCGGATTCCTTCCAGTGCTAAGGTTTCTCTTATTTATTGCCTCACAAAACCTCACCCCTTGAGGTAGGTGAAAAGGCTCTTAGGGACCTCTCTGTCATGATTTTTTTTATAGCATCTAAGGGGAATTTTCTGCTTAAAGTACTTATTGAGACAAAATTCAACACACCATCTCTGTCTTGATACAAACAGTAAGGCAGAGAAAATTTAGCACTTAGTAGTTATGGTAAAAAGATGCAAGTTTTGAACAGAATTTTGCCTTTTGCGCTAAGAAAACCAAGAGCCTGAGACCGGAAGTATTTTATTTACATGTAGGTCACATAAGGTAGAGGGTCAGTTAATGTCAAGTTATATGACCACTGACTGGATTTTCATCTGTGATCTGTAAGCCATAGTATTAAAAAAAAAAAAAAAAAAAAAAAAAAAAAAAAAAAAAGACTGAAAACAAGAAAAAAACTCCTTTGGAGAGGATTTTAAATCTGCGATATGTTTTTGAGTCAGGGTAGTTATGTTTCCATAAAATTTTTTTGGCCTAATTTTATATACCTAATTTTCTAAGTTCTTACTTCATCAAACCAAATGTATTTTTTTTTTCAATCCCTAACAGAGTCTCGTTGAAAGTTATCAAAAATCTGAATGCCACCAACTTTATATCAACAGTTCTTAAAAATTCCTCTGTGAGTCTCCAAAAATCCCCGAGTTAAAATGTGTTACCTAATAGAGATACACATGAGTACACACACAGATACACAGAAGTTTTGTTAAAAGAAGTGTAAATTTGTAAAATAGAAGTGAATAGAAGTGTAGATTTGTAAAACCATAAGTTTTCTTAGTAGAAGGAAATTAAAACAGTACAAATTTGAAAGCATAATGAAATTTTATAATCAATAGATAAAACAGGCAAACTGCAGCATTGTTTGTAAATTATAGGTCGTTTTTTTTTCTATTATGTTTTAGGGAGTCACAGTTTCAAAGACTGAATTAATTACATGAATAACACAAATAAGTGAACACTACTACAGGACTTCTCCTGGCATGGGATGACGTAGGACGATGTCAGTCCAATAAAGAAATCTGAAGTATATATAGACACTAATTTGACTTGAAGGATATTTAAAAAA
>VZRO01007445.1:3139859-3155333 GCA_013397915.1 Daphoenositta chrysoptera | reverse complement strand
AAAAAAAAAAAAAGCTTTTGCCTCATTCCTTTGGAAGGTGGGAATTAAAAAATAGTTTCCTTTCAGGTATGATCAGTATTATTGCATGAAGAAGGGTGTTATCTACAGTCACTGGCAAAAAAAAAAATGCAAGAACTTAACAACAGACTTTTGTTCATAAACAGAGTAAATTTAGATGTAAGGAAGAACAGTCATTACCCACAAACAGAATATTGGCCATTTCCTGGAAAGAAAAGGCTTGATCTTCTAGAAGTTATAAAAAGAGGACAGATCCTTCAAAAAGAGAAGCCACTCCAGGGAAGAATATAAAGTTTTTAAGATTTTTGAGCTGATGTGTGACAGTCCCTGAGGGAGTGAGAACAAAAATAGTAGTCATTGTCAAAAGATTTGAATTCTTATCTTTTAAACTTGCTAAAGAATGTAAAAGGAAGAAACCCTTGAAATCAGAAGAATTCTTTCTGGCAAAATTCAGGACTGAACTGGGCTATACAAGCAGAGTAAAACATCGGGCCGTTCGGCTTTGGAGAAAGTCAAGAGAAGAACCATCACACATTTTGTGATACTCTGTGCTCTGCCCATTTGGGAAACTTTCTCCATGCTTCCTCAGCTGTGCTAAATTGGTATTTCAGGTATTTTCGGACCTGTTTTTTCTCCTTTCTGCATCCTGTATACATGTAGATGCTAGCAGGAATATTGCTGGTATTTAAGCTAACACTTGGCTCAGCTGCAAGCTGAAATTTGATCATATGGTATTTACTAATGTATTATTAATGGGCAGCTGAATGGCTTCAATAATATTTCTTAGTATTTATCATTCACTACAAGGGTAAAAAAGACAAGTCCCCATTAATCTGGGTTATTTTAAATGAGCTACACAAAAGAGCTAAGTGGGGACCTTATTTCCCTCACATCATCCCACAGCAAGAAAATATGATGTGACAGGGATTTGTCTTGACTTATATCATGTGAAGAATGGGCCCAAAGTAGACATAAAGCTGCCTTTCTTTAAAGTCTTCTGATTGTTTCACTGAATTTATATGGCTTTGGTGCATTAATAATCAGTATTTGAGAATTCCCTGATACATCAGCTAGTTATCTCCAAGGGACTTCTGTATATCAACTTTGTAAGTATGTTTGCCTGCTGTAACATTTGTGTGCTTGGCTTAGAACACTAGTCCTATTTTTTTATGTATTTACTAACTGTCCGTCTAGACTATATTATAATACTCCATATAAAATAAATTTAAAGTACTGTGATTTTTGTTATTACATTAAGTGAGAAGGGTAGAATAATCAGATTTGCCATACTGACTAAGAGTTTGGACGTCTGAGAGACGAAGTCTGTCAATTACTCAACCACAAAACTTTTTCTCCTTTTTAATAGACTTCGGTGTAAAGTCTTTGGTTATGCCATAGATACACTCATCACTTCTGAAAATAATACAAATGATGGAATAAACTACAGGAATTTCTTAGGCTGGATTCTCTTTTTTTTTTTTTTTTTGTGCTGGATAGAAGCTCCACCAGAAGCTGCCTTAGACACCAGAATCCCACAGTATGAAATCCTCTGCCCACCGAATTTTATTGACGCCAAATTGCACATTCAAGTCGATTCCTAGAAGGATTAGAATGATTTAGGATTCATGTTCACACCCAGTGTCTTGATGGGTCACTATGCATCTGCACAGGTTTTCAAATCCCGCTTCAGTCCATCTTTGGCTTTATCTGCACTTCAGCTTTTGATCATACGGCTATCAATTAAGAATAAGTAAAAAGAAATTTAGGCTAGTCTCCAGAAGAAGACTTTGATCTTAAAATTTCACAGCCTTGTGGGAAGATTTTCAAAGATGCTTAAGCCCTTTGAAGATCTGTCCTTAAAGTAAAGAAGCAAACTGGAAACCCGAGCACAAAGCACAAAGAGAAAAGACACACTTAGAGAATCACACAGAAAAGTCAGAACTCACTTCTGAGTCATAAAATGTTAAGAACAAGGCAGGTTGCTCTGCCCCCCACACACACTTTCCAGCTCAATAAGATTAATAAAAGTGTAGCATGTACTCAGAGGGTGTAAGGAGAGTGGAACTTGTCATGTATCACTGTGGTATTGTGTAAGCTACAGCTAACTGCAGACTACAAAGGATGGCTAAGATGAAACAGGATGAAATATTGAATTTCACCATTTAATACCCAGAAAGTTTTTCCATGGATTTCTAAAGTCAGCCCAGATTTATCAATACTTATCTGCATAACCATTTCATTGCTCTGAATGATCCTGGGAAGGACACTTCATTCCTGGTGAGTCTGACCTGATTCTACAAAATTACAAGATCCATGGCAACAGGGCAGATGAGAATGAAGTACCTGATTGCAGGGACCCTGAGAGTGTCTTGAGGCTATTCTGTGATGTGCCATCACTGGTATTGACTGAAAAACCCACCACATACCAGTGTGTTTACGGACACTTTGGACTGATAACTTCTGTTTGCTGAGAAGTTAAACACTTTTTTTTTTAATTAAAAAAAAAAAAAAAGGAAGTTTCCTACAAGACAGTAAGCTTGCTCTTTGCCCCACTCTAGTTATTAAATATACAAGGTTCCAAAATTCAATAAAATCTCAGTTTGAAGAAGAGATAATGAGGTGGATGGAACAATCTACAAAGAACAATAAGTAAATGTCTAAGTACAGATTCCATACCTGAAATAAATAAACAAACAAACAAACACATAAATGAAATAAGGAGACCATTGCCAGTTTTGCTAGCAAAAGGTCAAAGTCTTCCAAATGAAAAGCACTGATGCATCAAGGGCAAAGAAAAAGACTGCCTTGCAAACTATCTGGATTTCTATGGGAGTTTATTTGTGTATATCCTGGGGGATCTACAACACATTAAAAGAACGCATTTGATCTTCGTACCCTAAATAGATGTTTCTGTTGCTAGGTGATGTAATATGCTTGTAACCCTAGGAACTCCAAGGACAATTGTGTTCAGTGACATTTCCAGCAGTAAGCTGCTGGAAAAGTGAAATGGAAGAATTTTTTTAGTTGATGTTTGTTCTAGAAAACTTTTCAGTTCAATACACTTGAACTAATGCAGTAGATTTTCAATACTATTTTTCTCATAAAAGCATAGCAATACTGTTTTCACTCTTGAATTACTAGTCTTATCAGATGGCCTTTGGAAAGATTCAGCATTTATTTTTAAACCAAACTCTCTATTTAATACCGTATTGGAGGGAAAACAGTCTCTTGACTTACAGAAATTACACTGGGAGGAGTTATTAAATTCTTGACTGTGCAGTGAGCCATCCACTACAGTGAATCAAAGGTCTTGATTATTCTCCAATGTGTGTGCTGGGAGTGGAGAAAGTAGAAGGAAGAAGAAGATGTTACAAATGGAATGATAAAACCAGAAAATTAATGTTGGCAAGAGAGTCAAAAATGGTTTAAACTTCTCTAACCATGGAATTAAAAAAAAAGTATATTGACTAGCTTTGAATTTAATGCTTCACAAGAAGAAAGACAAAATATCTGCAAAACTACAGTATACTATTGAAGATATCAAGACCAACGTCTATATTATAGTATCACAACTGGGCGGAGTGCTGAGTGAAAAACACTAAAATGAGTCTAGTAAGTGGGTCACAGAGAACCTCACAAGAAAAAAAAAACAAACAATATCTACAAAATAATTTTTAAAATTGCAATCAAGCAGCAGCTCCACAATGTTCCTGCAATCTACCAGAGTTCCACTGATGTTATAGTTCTGAAATGAAAAAGTCTTGTTAGGAATATGAGAGGAAAATGTAACAGTGTTAATGGTTGGACAGAACTTATTTTACCTTTTTAATGTTATTACAATATTTAAAAGCAAAGGCAATATCAATTACTGACAAGACAAACTCGTGCAATTCAAATAAAAAGAACACAATTTTTTGGATGCTTACTTAAAATTTTTCTGAATTGTGATGGTTAAAAAAATTCAAAAGCCCTTGGCAGAAGTCGCTGACATTTCTGCTTGTTTTTCTGAGCCTGAACTAGATCCAAGTGAAAAGCATAAAAACAAAAGGCAAAGGAAGAAGTTTTTGTTTCCAAATATTTAGAAAATTTCAGTTGATTTTGATCAATCTTCCAAGACATTTTTTATTTTACTAAGACAGTTGATTGACTTACTGAAGAGAAAAATCCTGACTGAGATATTGTCTTTCATGTCACTGAGCCCTCAAGTGATATATTTTAGATTTTTAAGCAAATGGCTTGTTCATGGTCAAATTAGCAAATGGTTTGTTCATGATAAAATTATCAGAACTACAGTCGATTATAGAGATCAATGAGAAAATATCAAATGGCACTCAAAGCTCTATTGTCAGGCCTGCTGACTCATTTTTATAATGCTACTGTAACATATAGTTTATTTTAATAGTTTATTACTCCTACCAATAGCTGCTTACTTTATGATATTAATAAAGTGTTTTATTCTTTCTTGCAAAGCACATTTCATAATGTATTGAATTGGTTTGTCTCTTTAAATCAATAATTTGCTCACTACAAACTAAAAATTGTGAAAGTCTGAAGTTTTCTTATACAAGTACAGGTTCAGCTATCAGCACTGTTTTCTTTATGTAATAATTGCAGTAGATTTCCTTGGTTTGCTTTCCATACTGCTTCTGAAATAATTGTTATCATATGCTTCAGTAGATGTCTGGCTGTGTAGGGCTGTACTCAAGATTGTTCACAAGGGAAAAGTATGATACAAAAAAAGTCCAGATTTCTTACAGATACTAGAACATGACCTGAAACATGAGCATGATGCCCATCTGTTCAGTCTTGACATTTGTCATGGCAAACCCTGAAGCTTCAGACCCATGACTCTCTGGTTAAATCGTCATGAAAAAAACAAATAGCAATGCTAATACTAAATAGAATATGAAATAATTGTGTAAAATTCAATGACTCTGTAAGGTTTGTCAGTACACTGGAAGCCAATCTGCAATAGAGAGCATGATTATTTAATGGATTTGTTTAGGGTTTATTGTGGCTTCCTGCACTCCATTGCCAACTGCATTCTGGTGCAATTATATCCACTTGGGATAATTGCTCTTTCTCTGAGAACTGCTCCTCCATTTTGGAAAAATGTCCAGGTTTTAGGAGGACGGGCAGAGCAAGATTAGCATGGAAAGCAGAAAAACTGCAGTACTGGAAACAGAGAGGCAGTAGGAGAGAAAATATATGTATTAGCTCCAGAGACTGTCTTTGTAGCAGTCCTAAGAGGTGGTGGAAAGAATGAGACTTTCCTGGAAAATCAGCACAGACTTTCTGCAGGACACAGCATAAAGTTTATTTCTGGTGACAACTGAATACTGCTTGACTGAAAAGTAAGTCCAGAGAATAGAAATGCCTCCGCAGAGGAATTTAACTGTAGTTAGGAAGGGAAGATTTGATTTATGTGTTTTTGGTTTTTTTTTTTCTTTAAATTGATGTACATCATATCTTCTTGCTTACCAATATCTTTAGATTAAAAGTTGGCTTGCTTCAAATAATAATAGTCACTAGTTTTAGAGAGTTCTAGAAAGAGTATACCAGGAGACTCCATAAAATGCCTGTGCAATTTTTATCTTATATCTGTCACACAGTCCAGCGGCCTACCACTACCATGAAATCAGTCTGATAAACAAACAGTCCAGACTTCAAAGTCTGATAATAGCCCGCAGCTAGAGCCAACCACAGGCTTTTTGAACAGCATTCTTTTTTTAAATTTTTGTCATGTGAAGATCTGTGTTTACCCCTCTTTCCAGGTGAATCTGATGGTAGAGAGAATCTTGTGGAAAATATAAAATGGCTTTTCATGTTTATGCGGCACACATAGGTAGCTCCTACCTGCTCTAATTGCAACTGTGCCTCATCTACATCTCAGATAATCACTGCCCTTGTGCAGTGCTGCCTTCAGCAGCACTTTTCTCTGTGCCAAGCTATTTCTTAGCACTGCTTTTGACAAAGCAACGCTGGAGGTACATGGATCCATCTATCCTGCTCCAGGCTAATGTTGTATAATCTTTGCACCTGGGCACTGGAGCTTTGCTATCTGAGTTCAGCAGTTTTCAAACGAGAATTGCCCTCACTGGCAGGGAAACTGCAGAGGCAGATGTGCCAGAACCTGTGTTGCACAGCTCTCAGAGAGGGTTGTGCACACCCATGGGACACCTTCAAGGGGTCTGCATGAAGGCATGCAGACAGGAAAAGGTGCCCTTGGTAGAACAAACAGATGGATTCAGCAACAAATGTTCATCAATTGCACTGTTTAGCTGTGTTTGCATATCTATCATGTAATGAGAAAACCCCTCCATTTTCTTCTGTCTGCTAAGTTTGTATTTCTATTAAGCCAAATACTCTCAGAAACAGGTGTTATGTGCACAACACAGTAAGCTATAAAGGAAGCAGAAATAAGCTGAACTAAACCGACATTATATGAAGAAGCATTTTCTGTCCTCCAGTGTATTAACATTTTATGCAAATATACAGGGTAAATTCTTCATTTAATCACCACCATACTGGTAAAAGCCTTCCAATTCTCATTTATTCCATCTCTTGTTCCTGCAAAATTTTAGATTGGAGTTTGCAGAAAAGTGGTGACACAGACATTGTTTTCTTTAATATTATAACTTTTCAATTATTGTAATTTAGTTAAAGGAAATTATTGCCTAAAATGGAATTTGGGTCACTATTACAACACAAAATTTAGGATTTCAAGATCTGCAAAAAGCAAGTCTATAAAAGCTTTGACAAAGGTGCTTTCTAAATGCCATTTAATGACCAATAATAATTCACCATTTACCTAGTTCTCTGTGACTCCTATTTATCCTTGACATATTCATAATGAAATTATTTTATTAAGAGAAATCTGAACTATCATGCTCTAAGAATTTTCTGAACTAATTTCTTTCTTTACACAAAAGTGTTGCCATCTTCTTGGAGGGGAAAACCAGTGCCTTCAGCCTATGTCAAGATTGTACTTCTCATGTGTGACCACAAACAGATTTGGGAATTTGAGTTCCACTTACTTCTTGGTGAACATTGCTCATATCTGCTGCCAAGGCAAAGTAGAATATTCTCTGACATCTATTTTCCCTGATTCTTCCTTTGAGAGGAGAAGTCTTTTAGAACTCTTGAAAACTTAGCAATTGATTTTTTTTTTTGTGGTTTATCATCTTTGGGGCAGAAGAGAGAAAACCTTACAAGCTCAAACTTCCTTCTTCTGACTGGTATCTGAATTCTCTTATTTCAGACTGTGCCATGTTTCACTTGAAGCTTAGGATAATAATTAAGTTTATCAGGCATTGATCTTGACTTCCACATATGAGTTATTGTGCACTAGTATGATAATTCTGTGTTTTTTATATAGTCTGTCTCACAGCTGTATTTTATTTTCCCTCCCAGAGAATCATAGGATGACAGCATTCTAAATAAGTACCTTAAATATTTACAGGATGAGTTGAAATACCTTGTTATATTTTCTGGAAAATAACACAGACACAATTATACTCTTACATACTGCCTTCTCAAACTCTACAGTCCATGTTTACATTAAAAAAAAAAAAAAATTGTATTATAAGCACAGTGAGAATTACTGACGCAGTTCAACGTTTTTGCACATTTTGGTATCCAGTTAGTTGAAACTGGCACTGTAAGCTTCTGTTCATGAGTTTCTGAACAAAACAATTATTGGAACATCACTACTGTTTTGGATTCATAGCTTTGTATTTTGAACATTCAGCAAGTTCAAAATGATTATTACAAATGAAGTTCAGTACAATTGAACTTGAGTAACAGACCACCATGCATATATTAAACCCTCTGTTTTGAAAGAAAATTCCAGGAAGTCCTGACCATAAACATAAACATAAACATAAATATAAACATAAACATTTTACTGTTTAATATCATTATCAATGATCTGGATGAGGAGATAAGTGTAGTGAAAGGATTGTCAAGTATTGAAAGGGGTTACCCAGGGAAATGCTGGAGTCACCGTCCCTGGAAGTATTCCAGAAATGACTGGACTTGGCACTTAGTGCTGTGCTGTAGTTGATACAGTGGTGTTCAGCCAAAAGTTGGACTTGATGATCTGAGAGGTCTTTTCCAGCCTTAATGATTTTGTGATTCTAAGTACAGAAAGCCTAGAGGAAATCTACAGGGCAGCCAAGAACAAAAGTCTAAGAGATACAGGAAAAAAAATCTACCTGTGTTGACTGTAAGAATCCAGATCAGTACCTCAGGAATTATGTTTTGAATTTTTTTGAGTGTTTAATGCATAGTTTCCTATGAGCAGTCCAGGGAAACATTACCACCCTTCATTCTCAGTGGGGTTCTTTCTAAAGTGTTCACACTCTTTAGGTTCAAGTAGTATTTAATTGGTGACTGATTAAACACATATTCCAAGAGTTGTACAAATCTTTTTTTAGACGGGAAGAAATGCAGTGCAATATTATTGCCGTGTGTGTAAATGAACCTGACCCTATCACAAATACCTTGTAAACTTCCAATGCACTGATGATGTATTGCTGATAAATAAATGATCTAAACAAATACCTAACCTTTCTCCAGTCATCCTTTAACGAAGTAATAGCAAGTCAATATTGGTTACTTTCTAATTTCTTAGATTTCTGCTGGCTAGGTTCCACACTTAACTAGGACAGTAATGGACTGGTACCATTATCTGTCATCAGCCCTTAATGCCAGAACCTACTATGTATGGCGTGGAATGCTACAAAGGGAAGATATTCCAATCATTTTTCCATTTTTTTAGCAGCTAATGTTCTGAGTGAATGAATTGAGGTCAGCTCTTATGAAGTGACTTTGTTCAACAGAAACTACAGTCTTTGGCAGGAGGAAATACTTGAATGGACTAGAAAGAAAAATTAATGTCCCCCTCTACTAGAAACCTGGGACAAAGGCCAAACTCCCCTTGACTGAAAAGTCACCAGGTGCTTGGGACTTTATCCTAGTACAGAATTCTGTCTTTTGGCTTATGAAGCCCAAGTAGGTTCCAGGCATCACCTCTGATTTAGGATGTATCATAAAGGTTGCAAAGAGTGCTTGACTTCACAGCACAGCTATCACTGGCTGAAATAAATTCAATAATCCCTAGGTTCTCAAGTGTTTTGTTTTGTTTTTTAAAAGCCACTAAAAATACAAAACCTTTTCACAGCTTCAGTACTATGGATATTTCAATGGTCAGTCCTTCAGATATATATGATAAATTTTCCATAGCATTTTAAACACAATTGTTGCTTATTTAGCACCGCGGCACAAATGATACAATAAACACGGTTTCTGTAGAAAGCCCTGCCTTGGAGATCAACACCAAACAGGCTGGTTGGTTTGTTTCTGTGAAGGGGAACTTGTGTCTGTTTGTCTCAGCCTTTGGGTACTACTTTGGATTTTCACTTCAGTAGTTCAGGCTCATCTTCTGAACCATCAACCCATTCTTGAGCCAACACCCTATGTCCCATGGCCCTTGTTATTTGACTTTTCTATCAGTCCTGAAAGTTTTCTTTCACCTACAGTTTGTCTTTTTGGTTGTCTTGTCCTCCTCTTGAAGTACATCACTGTTTCTCCAGCCTTAAGCACAGGAACCAGCAGTGCTCCTGAGGAAACTATTCTGCTCCAGCTCCCTGAAGGAAAAAAACATCTCTCCAGTATTTCAGCCACTCTATTCTCCTAGGGCACTTTCAAATGAGAGAAAGGCATTTATTTTGATGACTTCAAAGACTCCTTTGTCCCCAAGGAACATAATCCCAGCCATGCTGGCTGATTGCTGACTGTGTATTCTGAGACATTAGGTGGCCTTACAAAACCCAGCTGCAATTCAAAAGCTGTTTGTGAACAGCTACATGTCCTCAGGTTTCCATGCCACACACAGCCATCACAATTCATTTCAAGCTGTTACACAATCCTGGACATTTCCCAGCTCTTCTTCAGTGAAAACAGATGGAAAGAATTTTTTTTCCTTTTTTATTTGTCCAAAACAATGTGCCCTTTTGTTTCAAGTTTAGTTTGCAGAATGATTGTCAATGCTTTCGGTATGTCCAAGTTGGGATTTTGTCTCTGACTTTCTGAGACTTCCATCAGTAGTTCAACACAAAATATAGTGAAAGCTTATTCTCCAGAGGCTTGGCAAATAAGACAATATAATGATTAATCTTCAGGGGGTTTTATCAGGTTTTAATTTATGATAACGAGTTCTTGTTATCTTACAAGTATATGTCCTTTAGTGTCTTTTTACAGCATCTGGAACCATTGGACTATCTTTTGAAGATCCTAGGGGTTCAAATTTCATTCCCATTTGTATGTTCTAGCCTTCGTGTCTATCACTGTACTGTTTTATAAATTTCTTTGAAGCTCTATGTTTATTAAAGAATCAGCTTTTACCTTTCCAACAGAAAGGGCTACCTTTTTCCTTTCTTTTAAACAGCCATTGCAATGGGCTTTGAATGTATTATGACCTTTTGAATTTTTTTTCCTTACTCTTCATAACGATAAGTGCTCTGCTTCCTTTTTTCCTGACAATGAGATTGATTATTTTTGGTTTTCCCTGGGTCATTAATAATGCAATTATGAAATATGCTATGTGGGAAACAATAAATATAAGGGTAATATTCCCTTGAAAAAAACATCAGACTTAACCCTAGGCTATTCAGTATACATCAGCTATGTTGTGAGTGGAAGCACAGAAGGCACGCTTTGGTGCATAACATATCATCTCTTTCCTTCCTAATGTGCTCTACAGTTCTGGTCTTAGTAGAAAGAGAATATGCAGTCTTTGATGCTGCTGAGCCAGCCGGCTGCCTGACTTTTCCATCTTTTTTCTTCTGATGTTTGTAAAAGGCCTCTGTTGCAGAATCAATGAGAGTTTTAAATACTCTTGCCTGCCCAATTTTTATTAGATTTATCAGATTTATTCCACATTTGCATCTGGAATTGAAATCTAAAGTGATCTTATACAGCTAAGATATTGAACTTTCAAAATAAAGATTATAAATGCATAGTCAAGAAGTAATGTGGTAATATACTTCACGAAATATTATTCTCAACAGAGGACAGAACACATGATCAAAAGCAATTTTTCAAATCTTAAATACCATATTGCAGTCATTTCTATTTTGAAACATTCCAAAACCACATTTCATGTTACAATGTGACAGTTTTTTCCTCGTTTGTAAGTGGGAAGTTATTAACTTCAGATTAAATATTAAAAAAAAAAAAAAAAAAAAACTGAAAAAAATAGAAAACCCCCAAATTAAAGAAAAAAAAAACAAAAAACAACAGAGGGAGACACATAAGGAGAGAAACAAACAACACAGAAAAAATTTTACATTTCCTAGCTGCTCAGTAACAACCTATTAACCAGCTACTGTGAATATCAGCTGAATGGTTCCTTCATGATGAAGGGAAGGCAATGTATTTTAAAAAAGTATTAAGCCATACTATCCGTTCTTGAAAATACCGATTGACCGGGAATGCTGACAGACATTGTGCTTTAGGACAGCCAAGTGCTGCTGTACAACATCTCTGTAAAATCACTAAAGGCATTATTTAAAGTACATTATGAAAGAGAACCAGGATAGTGCTAAATGGTGTTGTATCCTGAAAAAACCACCATTTTAATTATGTTAACTGTTAAAATGGTCAGTGTTAATTCAAGTCCAAACTAGTTAGTGTAAAAGTAAGAGCCTAATTATAGTTATTTTTAGAACGGAGACTTCAATTTCTTTTGCCCAGGCAAAGAAAGACTAAACATGTCCTAAAGCAAGCCACATACTTGCCTCCAGATAGGTTTATTCTATTGTTTAGAGGAAACACTGGGTTACCATTTGTGCTTGACATCTTGCAGAGACCATACAGCAGCAAACTGCTCCAAGATCATTTGTTCTTAATGAAAGCAATTTGTTACTAGCTGAAGGAAAATGTTCTTTGTCCTTGTGCCAAAAACGCCTTGTCCATCCTCCATGTTTGCTGTGCTTATGCACAATAATGGAAATATCATGAGTTATGCTTAGAACAGCAGCATAAAAAGCAGGACATGCTTCATTGTTCTAAAACAATAGGCATGAGTGTGTTGTTCTTTGTCACACTTTTATCTACCATAGAAGCTCATTGACACGATGGAGGTTCAGCATTTCTTAATTGCCTTTTTAATTTAGTCCACTTTTTCCCCCAGGGCTGATGCACTGATTCCTCTCATTCCTCCTTCATCCCCCTCTCAATGGACCTGCTTTTATGAGATACATATTAAAACATCTGCTTTTTTTATTATGCTCACATGTTTTTATGTAACTATATTTCTTTCCTTTATAAATTTAATAAGTTCTTTGAGGCAACTGTTAAGAATACTTAAGAGAGATACAGATATCTTGGAGCAGAACATTTTTAAAAGGAGGTAGGACTGAAGCTTAAGAAAAAAAAGAGAAAGAACTTAGAGAAAAAGGGGTAGGTTCATCAATAAATACAGATAGCAAAATGGTTCTCAGCTAATCCCATTACCCCAGGCACCTTAGGAGAGCAAATTCACATAATGTCATATACATGGCCTTTGTCTGTACAGAGAGAGCACTTTGCAGTGGCAGCCCAGAAAAGAACAGCATTTCTGGACATAAGAATATTTAAAGAACAGATGAAGTGCCTCATTTCCTTTACTATGTAAGTTTTTGTGTGCTCTAACACAGTTCCCTAAAATTACAGAAAACTCTCCAGAAATCATTAAGTACCCATAGGACACATGAAAGTATATATGAGGGAGTTCAGCATGGTAGAACTACACTCCTGTCTTTCTGTTAAAAGGAAGGAAAAAGAAAGGAAAGAAGACATCTTATGTTGTGGAAAAAGAACTGCAAAAGAATATGACATATTTATGACTCTGATCCTTTGAACAAGTGTGGTTGAACTAGTGAGTACAATATGTACATATGAGTATGGTGAAACATGCATCAGTCATATCAAAACACATAGCTTGTGTTGCAGTAGAGTATCCTCTTTTTTTTGACCACAAAATGCTTGAGTCATAGAACCATATTTTAGTCATAGAACCACCCAATCATTTAAATTGGAAAAGACCTCCAAGATTAAAGTCCAACCTTTGACAGTTCAGCACCTTGTCAACTAGGCCCTAGCACTAAGGGCCACATACAGTCATTATTTGAACACCCTGGGCAGTCCATTCTGATGCTTGACAACCCTTTCCACAAAGAAATTCTTCCTTATGTCTAACCTGAACCTTTCATGGTGAAGCTTGAGGCTGTGTCCTCTTGTCCTGTTGCTTGTTTCCTAAGTAAATACCTACCTTCTTTCAGGTATTTACAGGGAGTGATAAGGCCTCCTTGGAGTTTTCTTTTCTCCAGGCAAAACAAGCCTCTCCTCATAGGATTTACTCTCCAGACCCTTCAACAGCATTGTTGCCCTTCTCTGGACACTCTCCAGCACCTCAATATTCTTCTTGTAGTGAGGGGCCCAGGATTGGATACAGGATTTATGCTGCGGCCTTACCAGTGTACAGATAAAATCACTGCCCTGGTCCTGCTGGCCACGCTACTTTTTATACAAGCCAGGATGCCACTGGCCATCCTGGCCACCTGGGCACACACTGGCTCAGCTGGATGCCGACAGCCCCCCCGGGTCCTTTTCCTCTTGGATGCATTCCAGTTGCTCCGCCCCCAGCCTGTAGCACTGCCTGGGGTGGTTGTGGCTGAAGGGCAGGACCTGGCGCTTGGCCTTTCTGAACTGCTCGCAACCGGCCTTGGCCCAGCAGCCCAGCCTGTCCAGCTCCCTCTGCAGAGCCTGCCTGCCCTCCAGCTGATCTAAACTCCTGCCCAACTTGGTGCCATCTGCCACCTTACTAACAGTGCACTTAATCCCTTTTTGCAGGTCATCAGTAAAGATATTAAACAGAACTGGCCTGAAACTGAACCTTGGGGAACCCCAATAGCGACTGGAGGCATTTTTGCAAGGAATTGAAGGAATTAATCTAGATGTTGACAACTGAGAAAGAGCAGTACTGTGAACGTCTCATTAAAAGCATCCTCAGTGTATCAGCTCTTTCCTTCTATGCAAAGCATCTCAATCTTCAACACATTTTCAAGTTACCTTGTTTAGAAATGTATGTCTGAGTTAGTAATGATTTTTAAATATCCATAAAATATGGAGTAAAAGGTTTTAAAATGAACTGTTAAATTACATTTTAGGGTATGATGAAGTGCTTTGAATGTTCATAATTGAACAAGGAGAAGAACCTCTGTTTTCCCTTGTTATTATATACCATGTGTCACATCTGATTACTTAACCCTTCTTCTCCTTCAGCAGTCATTTCCTCAAATATCTACACAGTCATCTTTCATTTCCTTGACCCTAGCTGGCAACTTATTTAGAAGGTATAAATCATCAAAGCAGTACTGGACTAAAGGTCAGGTGTCTTTTTAATGTTGCAGTTCTCGTCCTTATAACTTTAGGTGAATATGGCATAAGTGAGGAAGGAACAGAGGAGTGTGAGTGAAGGTACAAATGTCTTCCACAAAAAAAAAATTAAAAAGAGGTAGTACTTCTTCAGTTCAGAAAAGAGGAAGTTGAGGAGGAATATGAGAAAGTTAATGAAATCCTTTGCAGTATGGAGAAGGAGATAATAAATGCATTGTGAAACTGGCTGTTCTGGGATGTTGTGAGGGCCAAAGGGATAATTAGTTTTGGAAAGAGATTTTAGAGCTACATGGAAGATATACACATAATTTACATCATTATATATACTGGTGGCTATTAAACATAATGATAAAGATCTATTGGTGATAAAATGCTGATTTGTGGAAATAGGTAAGGTGTGCCAGCAGTGAGATTGTTCTTTTCTTGCCTTCATTATTATATACTTTGCCCAGTCAAGCCAGAAGGTTAGGTGGACTTTTGGCTTAAGCCAGTTTTGTCAGTCTTGTGCTGTTGCAAATCATGTACCTTCTTTCTCCACAGAGCCTCCATTTTTTTCTTAATATCTGTGCCAGGCCATGCTCACTCCTTTCCAGACTATTTGGCTCTGTCCTTAACTCCAGCAGCCTTTCTCTTTGGATCCTTTAGGAATACTGCTTCTAGTGGTTTTTTTTGGGTTTTTGTCAGGGGTTTTTTGTTTGTTTTTTTTTTGGTTTTTTTTTTTTTTTTGGTTTTTTTTTGTTTTGTTTTGTTTTTGTTGTTATTGTTCTTGTTCTTGCTGTTGTTGTTTGGGTTTTTTGTTTTTTTTTTCTTTTTCCTGCTCTCCCTTCATCCATGCTAAAGTTAATTTATGCTCGCTAAACTAATATCAGCATTTTAAAAATATGTGAACCATTTTATGCAAACATGTGGATATGGCCGAGTTTGTGATCCCCTGACGCCTGACCTGCTTGTAACAGAAAAACAGGCAGAGTAAAATTTGCATCCTGTTTCTTTTGTGGTTTTTTTTTTTTTTTT
>VZRO01007445.1:3051154-3131909 GCA_013397915.1 Daphoenositta chrysoptera | reverse complement strand
TTTTTTTTTTTTTTTTTTTTTTTTTTCTGTAGGGGCAGGCTTATTTACAGCTGACATTCAATTTTGCTTGGACTTCAGCAGAACAAATTCTGTCCCCACCCATGTTGAACAATGGTATTGATTTTATGATACACAGAAAGATGAATAAAAGCTGAATTTTGGCTTTGTTCAGTTTTAGCCAACTGAAGTTCAAAAGTTCGTAGGACTACAACAGAGTACTAGTAACAGAAATGTAGGAGCAATGAAAAGATGGTGACCTCTTAGTGGAAGGGTATATTTGTAGTATTGTCTGTGGCCTTTTAAATGTAATGATACTGGAGATTTAGTCTACAGGAAACTTGGACCTTTGTAGTACTCACACTGACCAGCAACAGGACCAGAAATGTATCAGTGAGAGAAACACTTTGGACGAAGTAAATGAGATTGAGAGAAATGGCAAAAGGTGGGGAAATAGAAACTCAACTTTCTAATACTCACGTGAAAACTGCACAGCTCGTGATCTGCTCAGTTTTATTTTACAACAGTGCATGTGAATGTGTGATACACAAATCGAGGTACAAAGAGGAGAATAGCAATGTTCCTGCGATCATGCAGCAGCCCACAAGCAGTCAGAGATGTGAAAAAACACATCGAGTAGGTCTGCACACAAAGAAAGCTCAGGATGTAGTGCAGGAAGGAAAGCTTCCACAAGAGGTTCTGCAGGAAAGGACACAGGAATCATCAAATGTGTAAAGTTTTTCTTACAGGTAATGATGTGGAATGGGTATGCCATAGAAACCAGTGAAATTATGAATGGTCTTAAAAGAACAAACAAGATGTTTTCATTCAATGGTTTGTAACAGAAGACTGGAAAAGAAAACAGACGAAATTACCTTGCAAGAGGATTAAAAACATTGAATAGCAGGATTTTTACCCATTGCACTTTGGATTTCATTACCAAAAAAAGTTATGAAGGCCAAGACATAAATGATTCAAAAAAAAACTATTTATGAAAAATATTTTCATAGGAAATACAAAGAGCAGAGTTCCAGATGCAGCTTCCAATTCTTGAAAACTCTAAGCTGTATCATTTCATTCACATCCTGTTTTAACTCTAAAAATTTCCTGTTATTTACTGAGAGAGATGGAGTTTTGGTTCAACCCTAAATACAGGGTAATTTATAAGATATCTTACACATTGGGACTGCAGCAAGTAATTTGAATATGTCATTCTAGACCCTGTAAGAAAATGATTTTACTATCAGTAAGAACACTACTACAGCATTTAACATATGATCGCATGATTAAGTGGCATTGTGCCAAAGTGAGGAAGCCTCCACTTAAACCACAGATCTCCAGCTTTTTTTTAGCAATGGGCTGTATATCTTACTTAACCATGTACAAATATGGCAGGGACAGTTTTCCAAAATTTTAATCACAAATAATTTGTCATTCTGGATTTGTAGTTTCACACCTCCAGTGTGAGAACAGAGCTGTAGGGATGAGAAAATAGCCAGCATGGTTTCAAAGTTACAGGCATCTAAAATGGGAGTAACAAGTCATACAAATGCTGAGGGCACCAAAATTAGGTGCTTGAATTTATTTCAGTTTTAATATATCAAAGTTCTTGCTAGCAGCTCTGAGACAGAATTTTAAAAAGTGTATTATTCTTTCCTCAACATAGACTCCCTCCCTTTCTAAAGTAAGAATGAATAAATTACAAGCAAAGGTCTTCTGGGGCAGCACTGACTGTTATACTAAAAGCACATTTTAACCAGACTTGTCAACAGGTTAAGATCAGCATTTTTTTACAGGCATATCAGTTCTCTTGCTATAAAGATGGCATAATAATTTCCTTCACAGTTGGAAAAGTATTTAATATTTATTTCCCTGAACTAAACTATACCTATTTGAAATGAAACTCTAGGTGTCCTTAATAATATGACCTTTAAATTGCAGTTCCTTTTTGGCTACACAGGTGGTCTTAAATAGAAGATGAATTCTACTATATTTCAGGAGATAAATAGAGAGATGTTAATTGTAAGCTTTTCCCTTATTGTAATGTTTATGTATTAGGAAATATTATCTCTCCCCATTCTCCAACTAAGATTAGCATTCTTTTCAGTATCAGACTAGATCACTTGCATAAATACCACATTAGTCCGTTGCACCAAGGTGGCTGAATACCAGATTACTGAGTCCAGAGGAAATATTATAAGCTTGCTTTAGAACTGTATACATTTCAGATGTGGAAACAGTACCAGTAGATGGTGCTCAAGAACATATTGCATAAACATATGCCTTGATGGAAAATAGGGAGAGGGAGTAATGGATAATGCCATTCTCAGCAACCTTCCAACAGAGCTGTAGTAGCAAGTAATCTTAGATATTCCAAAATGTAAATGGGTAACAATAAAGAGGGTACCATGTACCAGAGTAGGGGAGATCCTGCCTGTACAATTTTGTGGTACAAGACTTCAGCTGTAAAATTTGCCTAACCTACTTTAACCAGTGTTGGGGTAAGAGCTTGTTGTTCAAACTGCCTTTATACACAATGAAGAAATTAAGCAATATTAGCAAAAGACTTATTTGGGTTTCTAGGCTCCATCAAACTATCTTGTATGTCACAACTTTACTTGAGAAAGTCTGCACTGGCTTTCCTCCCTGGAAAAAACACACATACAGAACTGGATTCTCCTATTGCTAAATCTTAGCTACTGTAACACCTCTTGTGTTTGATAGGCAGCCATCATTACAGCCATTGATACCTCTATCAACATAGAGGAAAACATGCAACACAAAGATGCCTAAGGATCAAAGAAGCTCAAAAGACTGTATTATCACCTTTCTGACTCCAGACTCCATTAATTCCAGCTGATATTTGGACATATACGAGCTCTGATGTCCACATTCTTTTGAAAAAAAAAAAAAAAAGAGAAAACAAACAAAAAACAGTACATGGAAACTTCAACTATTTCCTCACATCTTCAGTTTTGAACAAATAAAATCAACCTCTAAGTGGGTATTTGCATTTTTTTTTCAAGTTTATATGTTAAATATACATGTATATAAACACACAAACATATGTATATGTATGTATACATAAGATGTTCCTTCACATTATGAATTATACCATTTAAAATAACTAAGAAATTGTAATTCAAAAATTACTAATAAGAAAATAGAATGGACTTTTTAACTTGATTAGTGTCTTTTGCTTGGCATTGCCACGGGAGATTCGACACCTGGAGCAAGATGTTGACTTCACATTCTTCCCTATTGTTATAAAGGGTAGGGAGAAGGATTGTGTTCAAAGGAAAATCACATTGGGAATCCTTCATAGCTGGCCTCTTGTGGAATAGAAATTAAATTGAAATTCTGTGTCTGTCAGTGTATTTGCCTCCTTTTTCAGAGTGTTTTCACTTGAGCCTTGTTGCAGCCTGATGAGATTCATGAAGGAAATCCCTAGAACAATGTTTACAGTGACCTATTTATGGTTTCTTTCTATACCTCTGAATTGAATCTTGCAAGGTGGTTTTCCCTCCTTCAATTGACTTGAAACACAAAGGTGATTCTTGCCCCCATAATAGTAAAAAACATATTTCATAAGGAATACTAATACTGTGGAGATTTCATTAAACACACAGGTCTGTGTATTCCTTGCTTATTGTTCTGAATCATTATCTGGTGGTCCCCATAGTAAATATGCAAACAGTATTGTAACCTTTGCAACTGAAAATCTCCCTCTTGATAGCTCCACCCTGTCAGAGTCTTCCAACAAAGCATTACTGATGGGAATTTAAAGATAGAAATTAATTACAAGCTTCAATTGTTTTACCACAGTGTGCTGCCATGTTTGTCACATCACTTTAAGCTTCAGTGCTTGCTGTCAGTTGTCTCTCAAGAAATATTAGATTCTAGTAATTTTTCAAATATATATAAAGGATGTATTTGGAGATGCATTTTTGGAAATTAGAATTCTGCTGGTGGGTCATGGCCAGGGAACATCTATTCATTTTTTCAAGTATTTGAATTAAAACAAATCCTTTGAAATGTGACACTATCAATGGACAATGAGTCAGAAGCAGGAAAGGAAGAGACAAAGGCCAACTGGCCTGTTGCAATCTGTGCTGATATCACCATGTTATTCTTTTTGAACATTCTGTGTAATTTAGGTCTGTTCTTTTCTAAATAGATAGCTGTCAGAGATTTTAAATGTCCACAATGCTGTGAAGCTATGTGCAAACATATGGTTTGCTCAGCCTCTGCTCATCAGGTGAACCTCAGCACTGCCATTTATTCTGACATGGTTCATTTTTATGTCACTCCTAGTAAGAGGACTTGATTTATTATCCCAAACTAAAAGCAATGTTTTAAGAAATGGCTTCGTGGGGCTCCAGGTTAATTTCTGACCCAGCAATTTTCTGCTCAAAAGTTCCTCCAACATGTGTTTCAGAAGAGACTGTTCCTCTCCATTGCCCTTTGCTAATTTCTTTTTCCCATTTTGTCTATGTTTCTTATTGAATAGATTCTGCAGACTCAGCCTGGAGTCTGGAAGGCAAATTCTTTCTTCTTCCTCACAGATGGTTGAATAGGATTCACTACAAAAAAAAAAAAAAAAAAAAAAAAAAAAAAAACAAGAAAAAAAAAAAAAAAAAAAAAAAAAAAAAAAAAAGTAGTTTAAAGCATTTTTTGTTTTGGTTTGTGGTTTGATTGTTTCTGAGATTTTAAATGCAATTTTTTTTATCCTTGTTTGGATGAACTTCCAATTTCAGCGTCCTTTCATTGTGATTATTTACTGTTTTTGATAGTGAGTTCCAGTGGTGTTGACACTGCACCAGAATCTCATGTCTAACACTATTTTATGGACATAAGCACAGTAATAAATTACTCTATTACTATCATTATCCTTCACTTTGACTTCATGAAGCCTCATCTGGAGCACTACATCCATCTTTGGTCTCTGCAGTACAAGTGAGATAATACAAATACAGGAAAAAGGATCCTGACATGGTTAAAGGGCTTGAGCACATGGTATTAGAGAAGAGGAGAGGTAAGGGGATAAATGTGCTCTATCCACAAGGATAGAGAGGAGAAAAAGCCACACCCATCTCAGAGGTCTTTAATCCATGCAAGGACAAGAAGCAATTGAAGTTGCCCAATGGAAATTCTTGCTGTATGTAAAGAAAAAGATATTTTTGCACTGAGCATGGTTACATCTAGAAACAGGCTCTTAGAGAGATTTTGGGCCGTCATTGCTGGAGATTTAAAAGACTTAACTACACACAGCACTGAGTAACTTGCTATAATTTCAAAGTTCTCCTTGCTTTCGGCACAGGTGATCTTCCAAATTCCTTCCCAACCTAAATAATTATGTTGCTCTTATGACTACTCTTTCTATTTTTTCCTCCTCAGATTTCCCATTTCAATCCTTCCTTACCTTCCTCTCTCCTTTTCCTTTCTTTATTTGTTCCTTTCTTTTTTCACTCTTTCAATTTTTCTTTTATAGCGTTACTTGACATTTCACTTTTCTGTTGCTTTTGTAATTTCTGCAACCCTCCAATTACCCTCCAATTTCCTGCAGGTAGGAAAGAAAACCATTGAGAGAAAAACATATAATACAGGGATATTGATTAAAAGGATGTACAGGTTTCTTATTCCCTTCAGTTATTGTTAGGTTACTTCTGCAACAGCCTGTGTGTCTGGCTACTTCTCTTCCAATTTTTCTTCTCTCCTCTACTTAACCGGTGCCCTCTTCCTACCTGAACCTCTCTGCCCAATAGGCCCAATACTGTTTTACCTTCCTCTCACTCAGCTTTTGTTTCTCACCTTTTTCACTCATATTTGGCCTTTCAGGTCCTTCTTTTAGAGGCTCTCATTTTAAGTTTTCTGGCTCATCAAGTCTTATCCAGTTTTAGATAATCCTTTTCACTCATTAGTCAGAAATTCCAGTCATGATTTGCAGTTTTTAAACTAAATTTGATGTACCAGATTTCCCTTATGAATCATTGTTTTTATGACAATTCCAGAAATTTATGGCAAGTCCATATGTGATCATTTTTTTCACAGAAAAAAAAAAAAAAATAAAGAAAGTGACCATATCAATTGCAGAAAAACGTTTTTGCAAAATTTCAGTGCATAGCATGGAAGATCAGAGCTTGGAAAAAATTAAGCTTTTTCAATAAATAACTGTAAGAATTTGTTATCAATAGCAAAGCAACATATTTTCTTATTCTCAGAAATGGTCAGAGTATATTTTTGGAAACCTCATGAAGTAAAGGTGCCTCAAGGCAGACACCTGGCGGGGGAAATTGGAGCAAGGATAGTTAACCTCTGTAGAGTCTACAAATAATTGAAAAATGTGTGTAGAATATGAAGATACTTAATAGGGGAGAGACATTTCTAATTTGGCTTATAATACATTGTTGTACAATTTTATTTTTGTTCAAAAATATTATGTGTTTTGAGACTATTCTTTCTCCCACTGACAGCCAATTTCATACTGGACATGTGCCAATATTAAGCCTTGATTAATGTTTAAATACACATCTTTAATTTCTTTTTCTTGTTATTCTGACACCATTTCAAACTCTATTTTTCATTTCCTCTTATCCCATATGATAACCACATTTTTTTTTTTTATCCAGCTGACTTAATTCCATCACCTGTCCTTTTTCTAATTAATTTGTATGATGACCTCAATTTTCAGTTTCATGGAATAGAATCATACATTATTAAGGGTGAACAAGACCTCCAAGATAGATGCCAACCTTTGACTGAACACCACAATGTCAACTAAATTGTAGCACCAAATGCCCTGTCCAGTCATTTCTTGAACAGTTCCAGGCATGGTGACTCCACCACCACCCTGGACAGGCAGCCTGTTCTAATGTTTAGCCATCCCTTCAGTGAAAAAATTCTTCCTGATATCCAAGTTGAATTTCTTCTGGCAGAGCTTGTGGCCATGTCCTCTTGTCCTGGGTTGCCTGGGTGAAGAGGCCGATCTCCACCTGGCTGCAACCTCCTTTCAGGTAGTTTTGGAGAGTGATAAGGTCACCCCCGAGCCTCCTTTTCTCCAGGGTAAACATTCCCAGATCCCCCAGCAACCCCTCACAAGACTGACAACATTGGTATCTCTCAATATTGCTGCAGTTGTTTTTCTTTTAGGTAAATTCCAATGACTGACTTTTACATTTTAAGTGGCTTAAACCAGGCATTACTCTTAAAGCTCTTATTAGCAGCCTGCCACTCTCTCTCTATTTCTACTGTCTTCTTGAAATTAAAGTTCTGGCAAAATAAAGTAAAAATATGTGCTGCTATATTTCTTATGCACTCTCATCTCTCTCTTCACAGCACAGAGGATTTCTTTCCAACACCCTACCAAGTGCTTTAAAGCATTTCCTGGGAATTTGTTGTTCTGGCCTCAAGCTGCGTTTTGTCTCTAAACTGAATCAAATCTCAAATTCAAGACACGGCATTTGCCTTCCTTCATTTTGCTAGATTTACCAAATCCAGGTTCTCTTCTTCTTAATCTACCCAAATATTGTCTGTATCTTACTATTTGCTAGGCAGCCAAAGGACAGAAGTCATGAAGGTGCTTCAAATGCAAAAAACAGAATTGGTGAGTGATAACATCACTTTAGTTAAGAGCGTGGGTGAAGAAATATCTCAACTTCTACTGGTTTTACAGAGACTTATTGATGCAAAATGAACACTGAAGTCAATTGGACAAATCCTGAAAATTGAGAGCTTAGTCACAGAACTTCGGAATTATTTTTTCATAGTAAATGAATATAATAAAAAGAAATATATTGCATCATTTAACTAGGAATAAACAACTTCCTATTTAACTAGGAGTAAACAACTTCTATCGACTGAAAACAATGTTTATGTGCAAATAAAAATGCAGACAAACATACAGACATACTTTATACATCAATGGGCAGGTATACTAAATGGTCATTTTAGGTCCCTTACAACTGAAATATTCTATTCCTTCTATTCTATAAAATTCATATATATATAAAAACCCCAATCTTCTTTTTGTATTTAGATATCACATATGAAAATATATAAAAGAGTAGAAAGTGCTTTAATTGCTCTTAAAATCATAAAATTAAAGTATGAAACAAAGAGTGGTAATCTGCAATAAACTTGTCCTAGGAAGTATTCAAGAAAACCTTCAAAATCAGAAAATCACAGACATATCTAATTTTGTGGTTTTTTTCAGGACACAGTATTACATGGGCCTTGAGTGAGAGTGATGACCATTGCCCTAAAATATAGTGGTCCATTCACTGAGAATTGATAATTGCATACATTGTAGAGATTTTCTTTTCAATGTGTCATTTAACATCTACACTATTAGAACTGATATGTAAATCTGTATCTTGCTTGCATGTTAAAGATCTCAAATCCATATGAAAGCAGATTTCTGGGAGTGGTAAAGCCTAGAGGAGAAGGATAGGGTAAAAAATGCCAGTAATCCCAAAGATACTCAAGAAACATTTCCCATGTTCTAAAGGAGGAGTTTGTGTAAAGTTGATCAGCTAGAATATGACTAGTGAAACTATTCGGTTTTCAACGTGTTTGCAAAATCTTATTAAAAATATTGAATAAAATTTGAGCAAGGTTTCATAATCTTTTTCCTTCAAATATCTCTTCATACAAGATATCTGCACAATGACTACTGATTTGCAGCACATTGACCTCTGATATTTTCAAACAACAACAAAAAAACCGTTAAAAACGTTACAACCAGAAAAGAATTAATGCCAGATGGCACCTTTGGAATAAAAGAATAGAAGGATAAATCTATCTCAAGTACAGCTAAAATCTGTAAAAACCTTGACAAGATACCAGTGTCTCTAATGAACATCCAGTCTGCTCAATATAGAGGAATAGAGGAAAAATAAGCAAGAAACAAACAAGAGAGTTTCTGATTCCCACAGCAGTTGAGAGTATTAACTTAACAATGTCTCTTGGGGACAGTTGTCTGCATGATATATCTTTTGCAAGTTGCAGAAAAAACGTGATTATTGGAGAAAGCCTTGGAAACAGGCATAAGCTGTTCCATTCTATAACAGGGACTACAATCTGTTTTTAATATGTCTATTGTAATCTATTGTAAATTCTAATATACTATTTCTGTATAGTAATTTTTCAAGCTCTGTAATTTCCAACTCTTAATCTTTCATATTCTAACAAATATGGTAGATTCCACGGTTACCAAAATATGCTTAATATCACTGTATGTTATAACCTCTGCTTCCCGTTGATGCAGAACCCCCTATTGTTCCTTCTGAAAGAATAACAGAAATACAAACCATCCAGACAAAATACCCTGACTCTGACATGAAATCATAAAACAATGCAACAGAAGCAGCTGGTTTGAAAGGAAGAAAGAAGTCATGCATACTGAATAACATTGTGATCTGCAATCCTGGTAGCTTTTCTGGTGTTATTTTTCTTTATGCACTCACTAAAGTCCCTAATGCATACAATCAGAGATATTAAGGCTTACTGTCTTCAATGGTATTACTATCCACACTCTCATAGTGAAGGAAGTATCCATTTGAAGGGATGGGACTAGAAAAGGGATCAGAGACTAGTGGATCTCAGAAGTCAACACAGACACATGTAAACTGACTGTTGTATGCTAGGCCAAAGCCTGAACTAAACTTCAGGATGGGTAGATACTGTTTATATTTCATACACTTTTAAAATATTTTTTTATTTCTATATGTTTATATTTTATATGTTGAATTTTATTTTATATACTTCCAAAGTCTAAACACTTCTCATGCATTTCAATTGTTCAGGGGTTTTTTTTGGTTTGTTTTTTTTTGGTTTTTTTTGGTTTTTTTTTAATTTTAAATGGTAACTGATTAAGTAATGAACACCTTAAAGGACTAATGAAAATGTAGTAGTAGTAGTCAAGTCTGAGTCTACAATGTGTGGTTAACCACATGCATAACTGTTTCTGCTTAACTATAGATTTCCTACAAGAACAAATGAGTATTAGCTAAGAGAATCTATGCAAATTTGGTCCATTACATGCTCTTTCTTACAGATCAGTGTACTCCTTATATACACAGTCCCTAAGTCATTATTCTCTCAATCATCACTCACCTGTTGTCTAGACAAGTGTCGTGGGTTGGAGCTGAAATTAATTGACAGTTTCTTAATCCAATGGCGCTTCTGCGATTTTGCATATTTAAACCTGCTGGAGGCGAGAAAGGCTCTCTCTCTCTGGCATTCCATCTTGCTGCAGGAGGAGGTGGAGGGGGTGGGGAACGGCTCCGGGCCAGGTTCTCGGGAGCCGGGCCAGCCTTTCCCCTCCCTGCCTCAGCTCCAGGGTACGATCCCTGAAATGCCGTGGGAGACCCCCTCAGGACCCCCCGGGCAGCTGAAGGACACCTGTGGGCTGCACCGCAGAGACCACCGGAGCGGGTTCTGAAACCAGGGAGAGGCTTTCCCTTCCCCCACTCCACGTGGCCCTGCACAAACCCAGCGGGAGCCGAGTTCCAGCTTTCTGAGACTGAGAAAAACATTAAATAGCTGGCAGCATCAGAGGAAAAGGGTTCTTCTCCAACATGCAACCCGACGAGAGTAAGCTGTTCAGCCTGGTACTGAGGTCAGAGGGAGAAGGAGGGGGTGGTGTGTGCTGGACTGAGCGAAAGATGGCAGCGGGAAGGAAGAGGGCGGAGTCGTGCACGGCGCGGAGCTTGAATCGACTCTCTGCACGACCGTGGTGGAACTAATATCATAAACTGTTATTTTCTCTTTAATCCATTTAAAAGATATGGGGGGATTTGAGAATTCTGCGAGCAGCCTGTGGAAAAAAGGTGACCCACGCCAGGTCACTGAAGCTGTGTAGTTTGAAACAGTCACCCCAAGACGAGAGACTTTCTTTAGAGATTTTTGTGGAGAGGAAAACTGTGAATTTCAGGCTGGAATTTGCTTATCCTTAAAACGAGAACACCCCATGTTTGGCCCATGACTGTAAGATTTGCATGGGAGAGATTAGTATGTTTTCATTGCAATAGACTGTTTTTCTCCGGGTGGGCAGGACTTCTGCAAGTAACAGTTTAGAAACCACGGTAGAGCAAAGAGAAGACCTCTTTCTTTCCCCTGAGTTTGGAAAAACTTTGTTAAGTACCCTAATACTGAACAAAATTGCATCGTTATCCTTGATGCAAGCTGAGTGCAGGAGGAAATACTGGAAAAGGAGGGGAATGTTTATATTTTATTCTCATAATGTTTCTGTCTTTTTGTTTTAATCCTAGAAATAATAAACTATCTTTATACTTTTAGAAGTTTTTAAGCCTGTTTTGTCGGTTTCTCCTGGTTCATATCTCACAAGACAAGTGGGTGAGCTGAATCACGGCTGCAGCTGGTGTTTCGGCTTGTTCACTGAATCTAACCCGTTACAAAAAGAGATGAATCTACTTCCTTTGTGAGTCAGCTGTGTTTCCCCATTAACTCTGCAGGTTGAGATATTTTTTGTATTGTCTTTGTAAAATACAGGAACAGTTTAATTTCATGCAACATTATGTGCAAAACAGCTCCAGACTATTACAGCACTGCAATTCCATAATTCCTCTCAGAATTTTGTTCCCTTATAATGTCATGAGATAATTCTTTAGCATTGCTTTAATTAGGTGAATGATTTAAATGTCCTATCATGACAATCTAATGTATAAAAGCTATAACAAAATATATAAAATTGCAATATTCCGAGCATATTCCATAGCAAAAACAGTTGCATTAGTAAAGAAATAGGTATTGGTATGTTTTTCTGAAAAGAAGGACTGTATATTGCAAAAAGCAAAGTAGTCCCTATTGGAGTATTAGGGAGTCTGGGATTTTATGTCTGGTTCTTATGACTAAAGCATTTATGGCATCATAAGAGCTGTTTAATGAATGTACTGCCTAGTAATACTCCACAGGGCATACTATATTCTCTTCCTATTACTGCTTTTGTCTCTGCAGATGATTCTACAAGCTCACTGCTAAGAAAGCAGAATAGTTCCTGATCATGTATGTTTATTAAGAATGGTTGATCACGGAAAACATTGGTGCTTTTTGGCTTGAATGATCCAAACTTATCCAGATACTTTACAAGTAATTACACACAAATGAGAATTAGTGACTGCTGGGTTTTTCTGCATTTTTAAAATTATGCTTGATCATACATTGGTGTGCATTGGAACAGCATTATACCTGCTCCTATAGTGTTCCTGGAGGTGATCTGATGCATAGGCTCATGTCCTTAGATTTTCCAAAAGTTAGTAATTTATGATGATTGGTTCTTTTCATTCTCACAGGAATTGGGTTTTTTTTTATTTTTTGATGGTTCAGTTGCTAAATCTAGTATTGCAAAAGAGTTAAGAATCTTTTATTCTGTCTTTGTTGATTTAGGTTTCATGCCTAGGACTTTAATTTCTTTTTAGTTCTAATATATTACTTGGCAATTTAATGCTTTAAAGCAAGCCTAATTCTGGACTAATTTGCTATATGTGTGTTACAATGTAGGACAGAGCAACAGAAGCAGTTCTACAGAGTGAAACCAATCCTACTGAAGACTTCATAAGTACATGATATTCAATGTGGGACTTTTTTATCAGTGAGAGGCTTTGATTTTTTTTCTTTTTTTTTAATTTTAAATTTTATTTTCAGACAAGCACCAATCCGGTCTAATAAACCAACAGCAGTGGGAGTATCCTAGATATAATTGTTAAGCAGATATTTCCACTTACCTCTCATCAGAAACATATCCAGTTTTTGAGATTGAATCACAATGTAGAGACAAAGGAAGCACAGGAAGAAGAAATGATCAAGGTGTTTGCTTTGAAAATGCATGTGGGATCCAAACTCTAATACTAAAGTAGCTGCATCTATGTGGGACTAATTCAGACACACATTATTAAAAGGTGTGTTCTGATATGATGTGAGAAAAAATTATTGAATGGCACATCTCAGTCACAGTAGCTGGAGGAAGAGGTGTATTTGCTCATCCAGGATGATATTGTAAACTACAGGGAAAGATTCTAACTTTGGAAGCTAGGGCCCCCCTTGATAAGATTCAAAAGGGAACTCTGAGAACATGCACCGAATTGAGAGTCATTTATACTGAATAAATCTGCCTTGTCCTCCTCTTCCTGTGGGAGCATTTCCCAGATCTTTTTCCTAGAAATTGAATGGTGCAGAAAATTGCAGAGCTCTTTTTATAGGGATTTTGTTGTTAAAAATAAATTTACCACTGGTGGTAAGGCACTTTAAATTTCCTTTGTGGTATATAGGTGTGGTGGGTTGACCCTGGCTGGATGCCAGGTGCTCACCACAGCCACTCTATCACTCCCCTTGTCAGCTGGACCAGATAGAAAAAATACATCAAAAGGCTTGTGGGTCAAGATGAGGACAGGGACAGATCACTCACCAATTACCATCATAAACAAAACAGACATGCCTTGGGCAAATTGTTTTAATCTACTACCAAGAAAATCAAAGGAGGATAATGAAAAATAACACCAAATCTTAAAACACCTTTCACCCACCCTTCTCTTCTTCCCAGGTTTAACCTGACTCCTGAATTCTCTGCCTCCTCCCCACCAGTAGGGCAGGTGAACAGGAAATGGAGGCTGCAGTCATTTCATTGCACATTGCCACTTTTTCTTCCTTAGAGGGAGGGCTTCTCACTCTTCCCCTGCTCTGGCTGCAGTCACTGCTTTCCAGAGTTTTTTTCCTCCCTTCTTAAATACATTATCCGAGAGGTTCTACCACCACTGCTGAAAGGCTTGGCCTTGGCCAGTGATGGGTCTGTCTTGCAGCTGGCTGGCATTGGAGGTCCTACCTCTTCTTTCTGTTACTTGGCTTGGTGGCTGCTGGCCACTAGAGATGGTATACAAGTCTCATACAAGTGTATTGTCCCTTTCCCACCTAAAATGACTTCAAACAGCAGTCACCCTTCTCTAAAAATTTAAAAATCATTGAGTTAATTCCCACAATTAAATCATAGGTAAACTTTTATGTATTATGCGAGTTAGACTATTAGCTAATTTGTTAATGTCATTTTCACTTTGCTTTTTCCACCGCACATTTTTCTGTTTCCTTTTTTGCTTAGGACCCAAACTACTGCTTCCTTCCTCCTACCCTTAGCAGAAAAGTTTTTTCCTAATTGTCTTACTGGACTATCCTCTTTCTTTCATATTTTGTATTTATTTCAATTATTCTCCTGTAACTTTCCTAATTCCACTTTACTCTTTCTTGTTTCTTTACTAGCCATGAAAGTATTTCAAAAATTATTTGCATAACATTTTAATACATGCAGAAGATTAGGCTTGTAGAAAAGAAGAAAGAGTTGTGCTGCAGCAAATAAATTCAGAAAATCGTCATCTAATTTGGAAGGTACATGTGGAAGTTTATATTGCAATCTCCTGCTCACAGCTTGGTGGACAGTCAATTCAGACTTCAGCCTTCACTGTTGGAGGTTTTGCAGGCAGTATTGGAAACCTATTGCAATACTTGATTACTCTCCCAGTTGTACTGGTTTGAAAACAAACCAGTGGGAGATTGCAAGTCAGAATTATAATTTAATAGAAAATTAAAATAAATGCAATAGTACAAGAACACTGACAGAGTCCGTATACAACCTGACACCCTGTTAGTCAGGGTGGTGGTAGCAGTCCAGATGAAGTGGTCCTATTGAAGCAGTGATCCTGTAGAAAGGTCTGATCTTCACCTGAAGGTCCAACAGGAGCTCTTGTCCTCTGGGAATCCAATAGGTAGGGACTGCTTGTGCTGTTCCAAACCCCAGATTATATCCAGGTGGGAATGCTTGGCTCCTCCCCCCTGGGCGGGGCATCTCACCATGGGCTGATGTAATTCTAGGAGCCATGCGGTGAGTCCTTGATTGCCCATTAAACAGAGACAGCTCCCAGAGGGAGTTATCAGGGATGAGTTCTGGTAGGAGATAACAAACACTGCCCCAGCTGCTTTAACAGCTTGTGAAGATGGTAATAGAATACATGCTTTTGGTTGCATCTTACATTGTGACAACATTAAAAAGTTATTCTTCCCATTTGTTTTTTTTTTTTTGTTTTTTTTTGTTTTTTTTTGTTTTTTTTTAATATATGCAATTTGAATATATTCTGACTTTTTGGTGATCACTGTCTTTTGTTTAGGTCTGTGGATCTCTGTGAATAACCTGGGTCTGTCTTGACTGTTGCTTCTTGTAGGTATGGGAAAGCTGCTTTTAGATGCCACTGAAGCCAGCTCTTCTGGAAACTCAACCACCACTGTTGCCTCAGCTGACCCTCACTACCTCACTACTACTTTAAATTCTAGAGCACTGAACAACATGGGCTTGTACTCCATCCCCATATTGTTCAACACTCTAGAATTTAAAGTGAAGCCCTACCTCTTATTGAGAGATGAGGCTATCTCTGGACGCGCGGCGGCGTGAGGAACCAGCCCTCGCCCGGATCTGAGGGTAGATACCCTCCGTCGTCCCGTCCAGCTACTTGGGAGTCCCAAGCGCCACAGGGAGCGGCCAGGCAGACAGAGCCTCTGACTGTGCGTTGCGGCAGCCAGGGGAGTGGATTCCCAGCCAGAAGGGTGGCAAATGCGCGCCGAGAAGAAGCGTAGGCAACGAGGGAGGCGAGGGATCGAGTATGGCTCGACAGAGATGTTTATTCCGAGGAGTCAGGGACCCGATCCCGAGAGAGAGAGAGAGAGCCCTTTGGGGGCTGCAGGGATCTTTTAAGGGGGGGAGGAACAAGGGGTGGATATATCTGAGGGCCAATGGGAACATAACACATAACAGTCAATCAAACAAAAGTCCAATAGGGAAGGGGACAGTAGGTGGGGTGGGTACAGCAATCTAATGGGGAACCGAACTGGGGAGAACCCTCTAGAACTGGGAAGGCTTAGGAGGAGATTGACAATCTGATTGATAGAGGGGAGGTTGGGAGAACAGGGAAAAAGGGAGCGGGAGACCAAACTACTTAACAAGGTAGGGGAAAGGGACTAAACCATATAAAATATATAAAATATAAAGATTAAACCATATAAAATACATAAAATATAAAGACTGATCCGCGCACCGCAACAGCTATCCATAATTTGTAGTCTGAAGAGATTTTTGTTTCAAAACAAGGTCGCACTGGCTCCAGAGCAAGATGATGGAACTTGCTGCCTCAAATATAAGCTGTTGTGCTGAGGATCACCTCTCCACTGATATCTGACCTTGGGGTTCATGACCTGGAGACGTTGCTCATTGGAGATGCTTGCTGTGGGCAACACATTGGGAGCTGGTAACTAGAAGCCTCTTCTGTCTCTTCTGGGGCAAAGCATTCTGCAGAAAATTCTAGAATGTGGATAATTAGAACAATATGACTTTAAAGCATAACAGTAAAATGTCAGATGGGACAATGTGTAGATGATTTCTTTTTTAACATGTTAAAAAAAAACCAAACCTATTATTGATTTTTTAAATAATATGTCTCTTATTAAAAGGCATTAGATAACAGCTGTTATATCTAGAATATGGAGGGAGCTTTTCTACATCTTCTTGCTTATTTAGATTTTCTTCTTGTTCCCTGAGGCAGTAGAAATCTCTATAGTTTTTCATGACTATTTACAACATGGTGTCTTTATTTAAAAATCTATGTGCATAGAATACTTTTATAAATAGCTTGTGAATAGGACTCCCATCCTTTTTTAATTTTCCTTTTCCTGTCTGAAATTCCTCTAGACTTTCTCATCATTCTGTGTCTCCTACAATTTATATTAAATATAATTTATTAGTTTTCACACTGTGTTATAGAGAATAGTGCTGGCTCCTGAGTGTAAAACTTCTACCAGCAGTAATGTGGAAAATTCTTCTTTTCTTGTGTAAGAGAAGTGTATATGAAGTGTCAACAGAGTCTCAGCTGAGGTCATATCTGTGGCAGGCCACAGGGCACACAGTGTAATTGGGAAAACAGCAGCAGCAGTGTTTCTGTTCCTTTGTAGATAGGAAGAACATTTCTTTTATTCTCCTCAGAAATAGCAGGGATTCATTTAGCAGCTTTGCTGTAACACAATAAATAATGCCTTCCTACTACAAAATTTGATCATTTAAAAAGTACATTTTGGAACAGGAGGTTACAAATATGTTCTTTAAAATTTACTGTTTGAAAGACACTTACTACCAGCAAGCTTCTATCACTGCCAAGGAAGAGCCAGCATTTCCAGGTGTTATACAGATACTTGTATATTGTATATACTGTATATAACAGCTGAGTTCAGTTAAAAGCTAAAATAGTCAGTTGTGTAATGAGAGATGGGTGGTACTCTGGCCAAATTTGGAAGAAAACCACTGAGGAGTTCTTGACATATATGTCATTTGTGATCCTCTGGTTAATCTTTTTTATTTTGTTCTTTTTTTACGATGGCTCTTTCAAGAGCACATCATTCATACAAAACACACACACGTATACATACATATGTATTGACATATGAATACTTGATTATATACATCTTATTTAAAGGATTTGAAAAGCTATGTTTAAAGGTACCATGAGAGTATCTCCAGAATGTTACTCTGGATATAATTCAATTAGAGAGACAGTGAATTGTTCCTACTTATAAAAGCATAAATACTAGAAACAGTTACTGTGTGAATAATTTGCCAACAACGCAAGGACTGAATTATATCCTATTAAACAGTTTCTTCATAGGCCTGTATAAATTATAGCCTCTTTGAGTTCAGATTGATGAGAGTAAATATCTAAATTTGCTGTGTAAACTCTCAGTTGTCCACTCGATTTTCCTGAGTCAGTGTATTACAGATTGTCAAACTATTTTCTTCCATGGTCCTCCTGTAACTCTTTGGTGCCTGAGGTAGTGAATTATACCTGTTTGTCCTTCTCTAAAATAACATAACTTGCTGGAAGACCGCATTCCCCTAGCCGCCCTTCCACCCTTTCGCTCTTAGACAAATTATACCCACCTCAGGGGAGACTGTATTTAAGTGAAATACTCGAAAAAGTTTTTGGAGTATGGTGACCTCAAAGGAAATAGAGAATATTTGTCAGGCTTTACAGATTCATCCCTGTGTTTCTCATTTCTATTTTTCAGTGAACATTTTTCACGTTTTCAGGAGTCCACTGTCGTAAAGATGCTGATTGTTGGGTATTAGGCACAGAGCTACTGCTTCCTGCTCTCTGTTGGTCTCTCATCCTGGGAGGGTGATGAACACTGGCAGGTGTAGGAGCGCAGAATGAAAGCAGAGTTCATGAAGGTCACGTTGCCTTAGCAAAGGGAAGCTCTTTTGTATGTAATGACACCCAAGGAGCGTGTGTATGAGCTAGGATAAATTACAGCAGACCTTGTTAATGAGGAGACAGTGGCAGAGTAACCGTATCCTGTATCAGGAGGGTCCTCCTGTCTAATGTTCTCTCCAGGAGGCTGCAGCAAGAATGCCACAGTACCAGTCAGTTGCTCTTTGACTGTAAGGCACAGAACCTGGAAGTTCCAGCTTGAGCAATCTGTGCCCAGAGCATCATCAATTTGAACAAGTGATCTAAAAGCGATCTTCAGCATGGAGTACATTTACAATAGAAAAAAATCACACAAAACCTAAACAAAACAAAACAAAACAATACAACCAAAACAAGCAAACAAAAGCCCCAACCCCAAAACAAAAACAAAACAAAAAACCCCAACAAACCCCCTGGAGAAAAACTCCAAACAAACAAGAAAACACCAAACAAACAGAAACAAAAGGAAACCAACAACAACAAAAAACCACAAAACCAAAAACAAAACACCAAAAGAAAATAACTAAACACCAGCATAAATTTGGAACAAAAGTTTAGAATGCTCTAATTCCAGAAGGGTTTTTTGCTATAAGTTTGGACTTGGATTCATTTCCTGACATGTATTGTGTATATATCCAACTAATAAGCTGGGTACAATGTATTAAGAGATAATAAACACAGAAAGACCTTAATATTCAAGCTAAAATATATATTTAAAAATTAAAAAAAAATTATAAAATAGCATAAACTTTTCATTTTTAAATCAGCAGGGCAACAGGGCAACATCTTCTTATTGATCAACATGGGATATCCTATAAAGCTCAGATTTACTACAGCAAAGTTTGCATTTGGTGTTCAAGCTCCCTTGTAGTTGTTGATCAAAAATCACATCTCTTCAGATGCCTGACAGGTAAGAGCTTTGCCAACAGAAGTCAGCAGTTTAGACCTGGCCATAATTACCTGATGGTAGCCCTATTAAGCAGGATTACCATCTCTATTAAACAGCAGTTATTGCTATTAGGTATCATTAGTCTTAAATTACTTCCTTGGGACACATCTCAATTAAGCAAATTTCCATGTTAAGTGCATCCTGATTAACTGAACTGCACTGTACTGCCTTATTTCTTCATGTACCTACTCCAGTAGCCTTCATCTCTCATTTAGAACTCCCTCAAAGTCTGGCCTTTCTAAGACTCATTAAAAAAGTACACCCAACTGAAGTAAGGACTGCAAAAGACCCTAATTTTTGGTGTCTTGCCACATTTCATTAGTTGTATTTGAAATTCAAGTTCCACTCTTTCAAGGTGTTAATCTTTTTCTTTTTCTTGGAATGGTGTATTCATTCTAATTAGTGTGCAATTCTCCTGTTACAGGGCATTTTCCAGCTTCTGAAAAAGGTTGTGAATTGCGCATGCAAAAGAGTGATGTGATTTTACTGTCTAACATATTTTTAGAGAAAGGTATAAAAATAATTCTATTGCTAAAATGATGTCATTTTTCTTTCCCTAGAATGTTTGTGCTTCAGAGGTCAGAGGCAGTGGTTTTAAAAACAACACAGCAATGAATCTCACCACTTTTATTTGTTGAAAGAGCAGTTTTATTACAGGCAGGTTAGAGGTGAAAATAAAGCCAGATGTATTTAATGTGGTTGTTAATTCAGAGTTCAGATTAGAACAGTCAAGATAGTCCTGAGTGATGCTGGGGTGGGGAACCCAAATAAACCCTTAAATCACATCAAACCTTTCAGTCAAATCCAAACCATGAATATTAGTGTCTTCAAGACAAGTTAAAACCAAAACAGCATTCTTTTAAGAAGTTATTACATTTTTTTTTAAAGTTGAAATGGTTTTCTTACATAGAAACTATTTATAAATATAAATTAAAATGAAACAATAAGAATAAAGAAATTAAAGCACATTACTGAAAACAGACCTACTTTCCTTCTGCTTATAAGAATAGCTTTCCAAAGTAGTTGAAATTTTTTTAACACTAAATAAAATTTTGATTATAATTTCTGGCAATCCATCTTGTCACTGAATACAATTCAAAGGCATCATACCTGTACAATTTCTCAGATGTAGTCATACAGAACTGTCATGCAGAAGAGAGAAAAAAAAGTCAATTCAATTCTTTCAGTGATTCTTTGGGATTCTAGATGTCAACTCAGAAATACTAAGTAATTTGATCTTCCTGCCTTCTGAAGTTTTGCAATGGTGAGTGCACACAAACGCACAAATGTATTTCTGAGGCTATTTGGAAGTGCTATCTATTAAGCACCCCCTTCTTCCTTGCTGAGAGGATGACAAGGCAGTAAATCAATATCTTCCATGAGAAGACTTTTCAGAAGAGTAGTTTTCATATTTTTGTAACTGTGCTCTATTTTATCTGGGTATTTTCATAAATCTTCCTAGACATGCTTAATGCAGTCTAATATGATTTTTAAATGTTGTTCACCCTAGAAGTCAAGAGGTACCACTGCAGTTATCTCTTTTCCGTCTCAATAAAACAGACGTTAGGATGTCCATAAAAATAAATTCCTTTATTAAGAAAAATGGAATTCAAAGTAAAACAGACACTTCTGCTGTTAAAATTTCAAGTGATGGAGAACTTATTGCAAAACTAGCTAAAATGTCCTCATGCTTCTGGGAGAGGGTAAAGACATGCATTTTTGATTGGAATTTATTTCTCTTCTGTTTCATGTTCCTGTGTTTTTTCACTAAAGTGAAGAAGATATTATTGGCTACATTTAAAAACTGTACAAACACTCCCCAATTCCTATCTAATAAAGTATCTGCATGATCTCCTTTAGTCTTAAAAGGCAGAAAGAAGTGAGGAGCTCAGCTTTGTTTTTCAGCCACTGCCTCAGCCACCCATCACTTACGTCTCTAGATCTGGCCAGGCCCTTGTACGAAAATCCTGCATTGTGTGTGATCACTGAACTTTTTGCTCATGTGCCCCTTTTGCCCACTGCTGCAATTCAAGGCAGAACATTCAACCAAGCCATAACTAAACTCCTACTGGGGTTGTGACACTATTTTCAGCATGACCTAACTAAGAAATAGCCTACTTTGTCTCTAGATGTGGTCAACCAAAGTATGTTATTTGCTTGCTTCCAGTTCATGTGCCAATTAAAATGTGCCACATTTTGCAAACTTGGGCAGTATTGACTTTTTTCTTTTTGAGGTTACTGAAGAAAAATAGCTGGTGCATAGAAAATAAGTATCTTGGACTATAGTAGACCTTCCTTTAATAAATCATGTCATGATAAATGACTTGAAATTGCTTGCAAGGGACCATCCATATAGGATCCACTTGTACCACGTTGAAGATGTTCATCTTTATACTTTATTTATCAAAATGACATGTAGTAATTTACATTTAGCTACTACCTGTGTGAGAAAAAAATTTAATCAAGGGCTGACACTGGCTTATTTTTTTTCCAGAACACATTAATTACATTTCAATCTTTAATTCTTTATTAATGATTTTCCGATGGACCTTTCTGTTAATTATGAAAGCTGGAAGACAGACTAATATTTACACAGGTTTCTTCTTTCATTTTTTAGTTAAGAAACTATGTTGTATCGTATTTAGAAAGTTCATGGATGGTTGATGGTGGCAGCCTGAAATGCTTAATACATATCACAGAATCACAGGATGGGTCAGGTTGAAGGGACCAGAGTGGGCCATCTGGTCCAACCTCCCTGCTCAAGCAGGGTCATCCCAGAGCACACAGCACAGGATTGTGCTAGGACAGTGTTTGAATATCTCCAGTGAGGGAGACTCCACAGCCTCTCTGGGCAACCTGTTCCAGTGCTCAGTCACTGCACAGCAAAGAAGTTCTTACTCAAATTCAGATGGAGTTTCCTGTGTATCAGTTTCTGTCCATTGCCTCTTGTCCTATCATTTGGTACCACTGAGCAGAGCCTGGATCCAGCTTCTTGGCATCCTCCCTTTAGATATCCCTAGACTAAAGTTCCCTCTGAGAGGTACTTCTTTCCAGACATAATTTTCTGCTTTGAGCTGTCAGGTTCATGCGTACTTTATCCATTAAGATATGGATCCATAAACATAAATTGTCCTGTTTTCCTGAGTTAGCCATAGTGTAGAAAATAATACCTTTATTGACAGAGTTTTATTCTCCTTGAATTCAACTTAAGAATTCCCAGTAGTGTCAGTTATACTGAATACTGCAAGGCCATTCTGTATTTTATGTAATAAGAGAATGGATTTTTTTCCTTGTGTCTTCAATGTATTGATATGAGACTTAGAGAATTTTATGTCTAATTTGTACCTCTCCGATTTTATTCATTTTCTTACTACTCTTTTTATTATGTTGCGTTTTTAAAGCCTCCTATTAAGGTAAGAACATTTAAATTGTGAAGTCTATCCCCATGGAAGGAAGATAGGCTCTGCATTAAAATGACATGTAAATCAGACTGTTTTGATTGCCTGTCTTCTACTGCCATGGAGGAGAATCCCAGAAGGTTCCCCGGGCATTTACTTCTTTGCAACATCTTTGAGTTTTTTGAATTTGTATGAAACTTGTAAGATATGCCACTGTGTGCCTGAACATCTCTCTGTGGTTTTTGGACAAAATTCTTCATTACAAATTCTGCTTTGGTTCAGCAGGATCATGTTGTGCTACCAGTTGTGATACAGTCATCAGTCAAATTAAGTTATTTGAGGCACATCAAACACTGTTATTTATCACAATGCACCTCAATTTTATCTTTTAGAAGCAAACTTAGGACTTGGAATTTAATTACATTGTACAAACACAAGAATTTTCACTGACAATTTCCTGGACAACTAGCCTTACACTGATACCCAATTTTTTTTTTTTTTTTGTTTGGCTCAGACTTCTATTAAGTCTGCAGTTATAGGATTTAATTAGAAAAATACTGTAATCAGAAAAACATATCATTGTGTAAAAGAGGAAAAATGGAACACAGTTAAATGACCTTTAGTGGTAGCTGGCAATCTTGTTTCTGTACCCCAGAAAAAGAGATAGGAGCTGAGCAATGGTGAAACATCAAACTTCAAGGCAAAGGAAGAAAGACTCCTCCTGTAGCTTACACCTTTATTCCTTCTATTTTTGTCCACAGTACACACATTTTCTTGGGTAAAAGCTTTTCTGCTTGAATAAAAGAGAAGAATGGATGTACTATGTAAAGAGTTGTGGAAGTTATTGTAAAAGGTACAAAGAAAGCCCATATTTCTCTCTTCCCCCAGATAAATGAAAATCCAGAGATTTCCTATAAAATAGAGACATAATTCTATTGATTGTTAGGAGAGTACACAGATATCAGTGAGTCAGTATGGCAAATTTTTGTATGAATTACACCATTACTCTTAGAGGAAACACTTGAAAAGCTGGCTAGCATTTGAATTAAATTTTGATAGCAAAAATATATATATATGCAAGAAAAGAGGCTAGATAAAAACAGAAACTTGTATTTCCACATTGAACGTTGGAAGTTGTTGTGTGTCATTTTAGGACTGTATAAACCTTAAATGCTTTTTTTCAAAATTTATTAGGCATTTACAGAAGTTAGCTTCTTAATGAGGGAAAGCTTCTTTGATCTGTGAAAAACTGGGTTAGACAGACAATGGCTTTTTGCTCTGCCCTCAAATATCCATGTCCTGCAATGAGCACCATGTGGATTACCATGGCTAATATGTATTTACATTCTGGTGCCAGCATCATCGTAGCTGTCTAAGGGGTCTGTAACCACTCTGCAGGGACATCTGCCTGATGTTCATGTCTGTTACTTTCTTTTACAAGTACTAGGAAAGATTGCTTTTCCTTTCTTCACATTTCAGTCAGCTATAGTTGGGCAATGATGTGATACACCCAAGAAAAAAGGAAAGGGGTAAGTTTGGAAAGCCAAGGTGCAGATGAAAATTGACTATATTCTTGTATGTGTTAGGCTGCAATGTCATTTTAAAGTAGAATTTGTTGCTGTGTCCCCAGAGAGAGGGAAAAATTATACCTTTCCTCATTTTTAGGGTTATACCTCGACTTATGGACGATTTTACCCCCTGAAAATTAGCAGCAATTTCTAACCAGGCTGTTGTACACAGCAAAAACACTTGTTTATTTTTTTACTGTTTATCAGGGGTTTTTTTGACTGAACTTGTATAAATATTTAATTGAGTCTTGATGATGCAGGGCGGAATAAAAAAAATGCTGGATGCTTCATTTTTTGTGGAACAAATCAATACTATATCTTGCAAATTTTGTTTAGAAAACTATAGAAGACTTATTTTTGCTTAATATTATTATCCTAAATGGGTCTTGTGCTTGTGGCCAATGTAGTAGTCAAGTTCACAGAGACTGAATTCCACTTAAACCTTCACATCTAAAAGTTTACTATTTGGCTGACTCAAAGATATCTCCGTGGTCATTGTCGGTATCTTTTGGGAGTGAAAAAACAAATTTCATTAAAGAAAACCCTGACAAGGTCTTAAGAATAGCTCACTGCAGGATTCACTCCAGATTAACTGTATGGATGTAGGGCATCAAAGAGAAAAGTGGTTTTCCCAGAGAGTAAAATTAACTGCATACATACTGGCAGGTAAGTAAAATGTAAGCAGTCTGAATCTGGCATTATTTGTTTCAGTTAACAGACGAGGCAATCAATTTTATTCGTATAGTTACTGAAAAAAACCCAAGATCACTGCAAAAATGTCACTTGGCAATGTGTCATTTTTGTCTAATCTTACACAGTTTTGTTTAGATGGAAATATGTCTCATGACTGGAAAAGACAAAAGAATATAAATGAGCGTTGCCAAACAGACTGGCATTTCAAGAAGGTAACGTTCACATTTTGTATGTGCTATGGCATCTCTCCATAGATTTCTTAGCTCCAGTTAGCTGCCAACAAATGGGACTTCATTCTGGACCAAGCTTCTTTTTACACTTGCAGCAGTGGCAGAGAGGTCAGACAACAGACTTTTACATAGTTTCTGTTCCTGATTTCCTTACAAAAGAAGTAGTGGGGGAAAAAATTAAACCTTATCAGTATTCGGAAGAAATGAATTTGCAGAAGGAAAAGCAATTTACTTTTTGACTGTTACTGTGCTGTAGTTTGCTCAAGTACTTGAAAGTGATCATAATATTTTTGTAGTAGATACAAATCAGATACAAATGTAATTTTTCCTTTCCATGAAGGAAGAAATTTGAGGCTTACCTGGAATTTTAAGAATTTCACTTCCTTTAAATCTCTTCTTTGTTACTGAAGAACTATACTAGTCTTGTCAGTATGCTGAGCACTGTAAGCAAAAAACTCGTTAGTAATGTTTACCAACAATTTTAATGAGTGTAATAATTTATAGATAGGACCTACTAGATTTATATGTCATTAGATAGATAGTAATACCACTTCTTTCTGTATAAACTTTCTGTAGTGTATGGGCATATATTTATTCATTTATTTATTTGTTTATTTATTTTTACTTATTGGCTTGTCAAATAAGGAAAGTCACAGACTGAATATTAAATTTACTATTTTTCTCTCACAATTTGCCCTCTCCAAAAAAACCTTAAAACTGTATAGATGTGATGGAAAAGTTGAGAGTTCTGCATTTGAAACTGTTAATCTGCTGCCCTACAGTAAAATGACCATTAACATGGGTCTGGTATAAATTTAAGATTTATTTTGCTCTCCTTACTTATTTTGAATATTAAACTTGCTTTGCAGCTGATCTCATATAAGTTAATGGGGCTTGTTGTAGAATTAGACACTGCTTAATGGAATGTGATCCAAATTTCATGGTTATTGAGGTGAATGAAAAATTCATTAGTCATGGAATAGAAACTAAAATACTGGCACAGATTAGAAACTTGGTAAGACAGAAAGCTAGGATTGGAAAAGAAAACAACAACAACAACAGCAAAACAAAGCAAAGCAAAAATCTGGAGAAAGCTGTTAAAAGAATTTCCTGCTGGAACAGCCTAGAAGGCATAACTTGTACATAAGAAAAATCCTCTGAGTTGTGTGTGTCATAAAAAAATATATCTCATTGCTTGGGCAGATACCACAGCAGTGTAGCTCACGCAGACAAAACATTAGCTCACTGTGGGACAGTAGTCCAAGAAGTCAGCAAAAATTGTAAAACATGAATAGCGTGCATGAAAACTACTGAGAATTGCAATCTTATGAGTCCCTGATGCATTATTATTTGTAATTGTTTGTTCAGTACTATTCCCTTAAATTTAGATTACTAGAAGTATCCAATCATTGTCCAAAATACCTTTTAATAATCTGTGATAATATCTCCATAGAGATAATACAGTACAAATCACTGTTCAGAGATAACATAAAAAGCAGTAGCTATTATAGAGAATTTTTCGTAATCTCTCACCTGATGAATTTAAACAAAGGGAGGTGAAATGCAAACGATATTGTTAATTAGCTATGTGAACACACTCTCTGTTACACTGAGGTAACTTACAGTGGGTTCATGCCCTCCAACGTGAGAATCTTGATTCAGAGGCTGCTTGAGCAACCTGGTCTAGTGGAAAGTGTCCCTGGAAAAAGGTAATCTTCAAGGTCCCTTCCAACCACAACCACTGTATGTTTCTATGATTCTATAAACACAGACAGAGCCACTACAGACACTCCAGGACACCAGAGACCAGTAGAGGTCACGTAGTTCTGCTGTGAGAACCAGGAAGCCCTGGAGTGGCAGCTGGAAGCTAAGCAAGGTGTCTTAAAGTATCCAAATAGATAGTAAATGTTCATGGGTCCATACTCCATATAACTGAGTGCAGTCATTTCTCATTAGGAAATGGTCCCTTCTGGTTCGAAAATCAAGTGGAACTTCATCTGTAAGAAGACATTTCAGTGAGAAAAATACTCTGACATATGGTTTACAGCTAAAATGTGACTGTATCCTTACTAAGGGTATGGAGTTTTTTCTTCTAATACAACTGATCACTTAGACAACAGGCGAATTAACTTTTTTAATTTAGTGAACAACTTGAAAAAGAAACTACTTGCTTTATGTATTAATCAGGAGAAAAATAAACAAGACATGAAGAACACTTTTAGATTTTTGGCATGAGTGAATCATTATGTTAATCTAGGCTTGACCTTTATTTCAAAACTCAAGGAAATACTTTGAGATCACAACTTTCTAGGTGATTGGGAAATGTGCATAAATATTAGCCCAGTCATCTGGAGTCTGACATTTACTTGTTGACAAATAAAATATAATTTCAAAAAAGCAAGCTAGGCTGTCCATTTTCTTCCTACTTATTTAGTTTTTCATTCCAGACACATGGAGACATATTTATGAGAAATTAAAAAGCAGGAAGAAGTAGGACTTGCAAAAAATCATTCCAGCTAAATATTGCTCACATATGAAGTACATAGTTTAAAGACCGAGCAGATTTAGTTTTGGGAATTTTTTTTCCCCATAATCTTATGCTGTAAGTTTGAAACAATGAAAAATCAAGGGGGCATAATTATTCCAAAAGTCTAATTTTAATATGTAACTAATTGTATCATGGCACTTGTCAGACTTAGAAAGTGATTCTCAAACCTTTTCATCTAAAATGTAATCCAAAAGTGCTGAAGAACGGACAGCTCTCCCTTGAGCACTCTTTTCTTGCTACATTTCTGAAGGTATAATGTTTCTTAAAAGTCAGCAAAATAACCTCTGGTTTCAGGTGATAGAAGAGGAAACTCCTGTCCCTGCTCTGTTACCTTACTATTATTCAGACTTTAAACCAGTATTTCTATTGAGATATTTATTTTTGACATAAGCATGCATTTCCTAAGCCTTTTGGGGTGAGTTAATGGTTTCCTTTCAGTTCAAAATATCTTTTTGGAGGAAAAATGAACATTCATGTTTTGTTATTGGGTACTAGACTCAGATTATTACAAAATGAGGAAAATATTTGATACTGGATTTTTTTCTTTATTAGATGAGACAGTACAATATTGATAGGACAAGTAATGTGTTTCACATTTTAAATACTGTGTGAGTAGGCCCTCTGGGAAATCTCTACTTATTTACAGTTGAAATGATCTGCAAATAAACTCACTAGGAAATTTCAATATATTAAATGGAGAGATAACACTGAAATGGCAGCCTCAGACAATGTAGCTTTTTAAATTTAATCTCTCAGGTCTATAAAACAATTAGAAAATCAGTGATGTGGGTCTCACTTTACACTAATGGGAACAGCTACGCTACCATCACTGAGATATTTTGGGTTTACAGGAGCTGAGGTTCTGGGTTATTTATTTAATTGTATTGCAAGTCTGAGTTAGCTAGATGTAAGGAAAAAAAACCCCAACCCTATAAATTCTCTAATAGGTGATAAGAGAAATGGGACATGAGTTAATATGCACTAAAGGCAGGGTTTCCTATGTTTAAGATTGCTTAAGAAGACTTAGTATTCAAGATCAAGCTGCTAATAGTTTTGCAGGAGTTTAATTTCCTGAGTCAGGGGTTCCCTGAAAAAATTGTTATTTAAATATGAGAAAATGTCCAGACAAGAAACCAAAAAAAAACCCAAACAAACCAAACCAAAAAGAAGCTCTGCTAAACTTGCTTTCATTCTACACATGCACAGTATTTCTTTAACTTAACAAGGTACAAGTAGTCACAGTTGTTCTGCATTCCACTCGGAATGAAGTTCTGTGGTTTGAGTTAATCCATCACAATTAAGTAATTAGCTGAATTTTGCTGTAGGTCCTCAGTGCAAAATGCACCATCCCCTGCAGGTTTGCAGGTGCTAAACATGCATGTTGCAGCCACCACTATGCCATCACTAAAAGAGAGTGATTTTGGGACATGGGGCAGACTGTAAGTCACAAACTGATGGTAGGGAGGCAAGAGAGGAGGAAGGACTAATGTCCTGTTTTGAGAGCTAGGAGGAGGTGGAGTGAGAACGTCACAAACAGAAGAGGAATATGGTGTTGAAGGTCTGATTTGTATGATGATAAAAATATTGAAAATGGGATTTTGGAAAACTTTAAGGGTAATAAAGGGAAAATTAAAATTTTCCACAAAATAAAAATAGATTTTTCTATCACCAAAGCTTGTCTGAAGTCACATATTGATGTATAAACATATAGGTTTTAGATGGTACCCAAATTACAACGTGACTGATGAAAAATTTGAGCAGTTCTTAGGAACAAGAGACTTCTTAGAAAAGAAAAACCTTCAGCTAATAATTCCTAAACACTTTATTTTCAGAAAGTGGGAAGTTATGTCAGCACTACCATTCAGTCTATGCTCAGTTCTTACGCTCTTTCCCTCAGTGTGTTTTCTTGCTTCTTGTGGGAGGAAATGTGCTAGGGTATATGCCACTGCAGTTTTTGTTAAGATTTACAGCACTTTTGGAACTTCTTCAACAGCCTTTGTGTTTTGTTGATGCCAAACTTCCTGTGTCAATTTTAATCTTTTTTTCACTACACCTTGATATTTGAGACTTCATAGCTGGATAGGGTTAGATAAGTTCCCTTTAAGTCAAGGGTATTCTTTTTCTTACCTTAAGAGAAAATCCTGATTTCTTGTTGCAGAGCAGTCCTTACTGATACAAAGGATATGCAGGAGTGGTACATGGGGTACCCTCTATCCATTTTGCACAAGGTTAGCTTAGATGTTTTCAAAAATGCCTTCTTCTAAATAAAAAAAAAAAATAAAAAAGACATCTGCTTTTCTGTTTTGAATAATAATAATAATAATTATGTAATTATAGTTCATTAACACGCACATGCACATGGTGTTTTGTTCTGTTTTGTGGTCTGGCATATATAGACCTCACTACTATTTGAAAGATCATTTAAAAATAAACCGTCATTGAACAAAAATCCAGAAATGTGTGACAGGCTCTATTCAGAGCAGAATACTCAAAATTTGTCTTGGCTGGGGTCTAGCTGCTGTTTAATAGACTATTAGCTCCAATTTGCTACTGCTTTGTGTCAACGCACTTTGATCTGAGCATTTTTGTGAACTGTTTTGCTCTGAATATAACTAGGAAAATATTCCAAAAATGCCATTCAGCAGTGAGATGCAAGTTGAACTTGTGTGTGCCTAGCAAGACTTGCATGTCATTAATTACAAGATCTGCTCTAGCTCTGACTGAAAGCTTTCAGGTAAATCATTTTAAGTGAGAAAAAGGAAAAACTGTAGCACTTATGCAAGACCATGTTGTTTCCACCAGAAATTTCAACTGATTCAGAATTGTGCTAAAATGTTTTTCTGATCCTGATCAATTTTTACAGCTTTTATATGTTTAAACATTTGGTCTTTGATATACCAGATACAATACTTTTCCACTTTTATCAAAACTAGCTTTCAAAAATTGTTTTCATCCATTTTTTACCAATCCTTCCCAACTGAAGTTGACACCCTCCCCCTCCTATTTGTCTGCTTTTTCCAGTGCTTATACCTTATTTCTTACCTGATTTTTAAATTATGCCTTGGCTATAGGTGAGCCAGAGCAGGGTTTAATTTTGTCAGCTCCTAGTTTGAGAAGAAAGAAGAAGAATAATTATTTTCTTTTATGATTGCTTTCACTCAAAATGTACCATTACGCTGCACAGAGTAGATCTGGGTGCACTGCAAAATCTGGGTTGCAAAAAGTAGGCTGACATTTCCTTAGGAAGAACAAAACTTAAATTTCAAGCCCCAGCTTCCTGGAAAAGTTCTTTAACTGTGAAACTCTTCTGAGAAAGTGGACACAAAAGACCCAAGTTAACTGACTCATTCATCTACTTGGATCTTTATATCTGTAGATGTTTCCTTACAGTCTCAAAGGAGTGAGAGATAATTCAGCATCTCCTAGAGGTCCACTAACTACATAATTGCAGTACCTAAATTAGCTGCACTGGATTATGCATTTGAGTTTGGGTGAGATACATGTGTAGTAGTGAATCTGTCATTCTGAGCTTTTCTTAATTTTTTTTTTCCTGTATAGCCTCTCACAACTCATAAAATAGTAGAAAAAAATTATTTGTAGAGCCCAATTTGGCATCTAAATAAGTTACTGTCTCTAAATATGGGTCTGAAATTTGCTAGCAGGCACAGCTATATTTGTTAAGTGACAGTGTCTGAATCATAGACAGAATCGTAATCATTTAGGTTGGAAAGGAGCTGAGAAAACAACCCAGTCCATTCCCACCCCCAAAGAGGGGTGATAATGAATTGTGACTTGCCTGTGCACTGTCACAGCTGGGACCTCTTTTTCAGAAAAATGGAAATACATTTTGTGCTAGGGAAGCACCCACTGTTCTGAAGAGCCAGGAGACCTTGTCTCGCTGCCTTTCAGACTTCCACACGAAAGTCTCAAAAGAAAGTATAGGAATTTTCTATCCTACCCCAGAACTGCTGGTGATTTTGCCACAAAAAGGCTTAAGGAAAAGGAAAGTTTCTCATGACCTCTTTCTTCTGTGTAATCTGAAGAGAAAAAAAGAATCCAAAGATAAACAATACTCCTTTGTAAACAATTAATTTCAAAACAATATATTAAATTTAAATTGTTTGATGCCTGTCTGACAAACTTGCAAGTCCTTGAGATTGGAAAGGGAATTTCTAAAAGAATCTCCCCACTCAACACTAATTTAGCTTTGCATAAGCATTATGAAAAGAACAAGAAAAATCAGAAAAGCAAGGAAAGGTATGCATTTTTTTTTTGACAGTTCTGTACCAAGAACTAAATGTAATAAAGGCTGCAGGTATCTTTAGGCAAACAAGTTTAGCAAGGATTTTTAAACTTTTTTTCTCTGAATATGAAAGCTCGGAGACTCTATAGCCTTTATGAAGAACTTTACAAAGGTGTGGACTTTAGCCAGCTAGAGGAAAATTTTTGATATTACATAAAATGAGCGGGAAAAAAATTATATTTCTCTGTTATTCAGTAAGAAACCTCCACAAACCATTTCTATTTTCATCCTAGAAATATGTCTCTAGTTATTAGTAACATATTACATCAGTGCCCATAATGTGAATTTACATTACAATTTAAGATAGTTTAGTAATTAAATTTTAGAAAGACAGCTTCTGGATTAGTCAGGGAATGTCTTATGTAGAAGTTTGGAAATAGTTCCTCATTGACCACTGTGCTCTGAAATACTCCATTATTGGTATTATCCTTCAGCATTAACACTAATGAGTGTTCCTGCAATTAGACATTCACCTTTTTCTCTTTCTTACCTGAAGCACAAGATTATATCAGTACTAACTTTAATACACTGATCTATTTCAAGCTGAAATGTTATCACTCTTTGCCAGCATATCTCTGATGGTCTCCATATGCACAGACTTAATCAAATCACTTTTGTGCTTTTGTGCTCAGAACCTGTTTTGAGACATCTTAGTCCACTGAAATTGGTGTACTTCTGTGTTATCTGATGATCACTACGACTTAGACTTCCCTTACTTCCATTCTAACAAAAAAATTAAATTATTCTTTTAATTCAGATGGGAGTGGAAGTGTTAGTGTAGGTCACTTTTACTTGAAGAACCAATGGCAAAAAGTTGCATATTATTTCCCTTAAATGTTCTTGTGAACATAAATTGTTCTTAAATTCAGGAAGAACCAATTAGTATAAAACTTTAAAGACAACATCATTATCTGCTAAATAAGCGGGCATGTACTTCTGTGTGCCTACGTGAAATTCTGCTATTTGAACACCCTGAAATAGGTATACTCATGATACTGCACTCCAATCATTTATGACTGATATATTCCATCATTTAGAACATTGGTGAATATTTCTTGCTTTAACCAACATATTAAATTCTGAAAGCAGAAATCTGCATGGGTGGAATAGGTCATTCTTCTGCCATGTATCTCAGAATTCAATGTTTCTATTTTCAGATTGATTATGAAGAAATATGAAAAAAAATATACTTATTTCCCTTGTCTCTAGACTTTTTTATCAAGTCACATGCAGAATTTAAATAACTTACATTATGTTTTCAAGCAGCATAGAGGGAAAAAAACCCCAAAAAAACAACTACTTAAGGTTTGTTTGGTTGGCTGGCTTTTTCAAAAGAACACTTGTTGACTTTTGTTTTGGATGGCGACAGGCAAAAGTTACTCCCCTCTTTCTTTCTCTTGACTCCTGCTTGATTAAGGCAGCTTCCTCAGAAAACAATCATCTAGTAGACAAGAACAAAAAGGAAAATCTGAAAAAGTCTAACAGGTTTAGGTGGAGGTAAAAACATGCAGCAAAAAGCATAGCTCTTTCACTGTTAAGCGGAACAGTGGATTTCCCTGCTCATTACTGCACCCTGAAAAAAGAATTGCAGAGCCAAAAGCCTTCAATGAAAGGCACAGAGAGCTTTTCATTATTGCTCCGTCAAAACAGCCCTTCTACATAATGCTTGGAAAAGTACATCAAATGGTGTCAAAACTGTAACAGATCTGCACAAAGTACTGTAACAGAAGGCACTTTAGCTGTGAGTTGCCCAACTCGGCAGATACAATTTACAAAGGTTCTCATGGCAGTACACTCTGGGGTACTCTGTGGGATCCGAGGCCTCAGGAGGGTTTAACTCCTTCCTCTGCTCCTAAGCAGTGTCAATGTGCAAAGAATGCCTTTCCATTTACTTCAGAACCTATCACTGATGACAAAAACATCCAATGCTTGTCCCTGTCCTTAACCTTTAGTGCCAGTTAGTGCAGAAAAGATCCCAAAAAGGGTTTATCCACACTCTCATGAGTGTAAAAAATTCAGCTCCAGACAGACTCCTGGAAGTCTCCCTTAACTACAAAATGGGATGCAGTAAGATGAGTCAGAAATGAGGGGCTAAAAGAGTTGGCTATCACAGAAGGAGTAGAGGGATGTAGGATTCAAGAGTTCCTGGGTAAGAGAGGTAATAATTTTGACTCTTGGAAGCATTGTATGCACCAAAATCCAATAACTTGAAGAGATTTTGAAATATGAAGATCTGTGGTCTTATTTTGGTTGGTTTTTCTGTTGGGTTTTGGGTTTGTTTGTTTTTTTGTTTCGAAGGGTAGCTGTCAGAAATTGTTTTGGAAGCACTTGCTGCCAGATTACTTTGAGGTTGTCACAAGCCTCTCAAGATAGGAAATCTACTAATTTGAGTTTGATATCAGAAACTCTTCAAAGTGAAGAGATCTTATGTTTGTAATGCCACCAGTTAGCTCTTTCTGCTCATCTGCACCTTTTTTCTACAAGATTGTTACTGAATGAATAAGGAAAATCTTACTGTGAAAGGATCTTGTTGGGTTAAATTGGTGTTTGGCTTAGTAAATAAATCTAGAAGGCTTATCAGAATCCTTCAGAAGATATATTAGAATTCTAACCTTGTTGTTTGTCCTGGTTTCATCCTTTTGAGACATAAGTTTCCGAAACACTGCAAAGATTCTCTCTCATGAATATTAGTTTAGTGAAGAAGAAGGAGGAACATGACAACCATCAAACTGTCAGTTTGAAGGTAGAGGGTAAAAAATGATATAGCCAAAACCTATGGGACTGCAATTTGATGTGGCATAGTGCTAGAAATAACTCTGAAGTAGTAAAATGTCGCCCAACTATTTCAGATTATAACTACTTCAGGAGCTGATGCTGTGCTGTATTGAACATATTTATACTGTGCATTGCATGCACGGGTAAACAGGTTTTACCAGATCAGCATAAAGAGATAACCAGAAAAATAAGTTTGATAGACATAGAGTAACCTGTAGTGACATAAACTTTTCTATAATATTATTATGCAGATCCAGCTTTATACAGTATCTGCAAGTGAACTAATAATAGCACTTCCATGATTTATTTTGGATAAATCCATATATATCTCAAAAACACTCTCAGCAGAGCATCGTTATTACTTTATTAAATACTACTTTTGCCTACTTGAGCTTAACAAACAAATCTAATGGTATGAAAGAATTTAATTTCAGAGCTGAATGATAATTTTTCAGGCATGGTTAATTCACATAATTCAAAGTTAATTATGTTTGCAATATTAGAGAGTGCGGTAATTTTGTTCTGTTCAGCTGCAGCTCTTATTAAATCTTACATTTTGATTAGGAAAGCCAGGCTTTAAGAGTGTACAGCAAATTTTAAAAAATGGCAAGGTATGGGGAAATGTTTTTAGGCACATCCTTTTGTCCATATTCACATCCTCTCTTGCGTTACATCACTTTGCCAATGCAAAGCTGACTGAGATATACTTAAATATTTATTTATACTTCATCCTGTATGTGATTTCTTTCAATTTTTTAAGCATTGGGGAATGCTAAACTAGATTTTCCCAAGCCGCTTGATGTACTAATGTACAGTGGGTTCTTCATCTGTACTTCTTGTACCAAGCAGTATTTCCCCTGCTCAGTGGAAAAGAAAGGCTCGCCACAACACAGATTTACAGAATCAATTAAGAAGTGTCAGAGACTTACTGACAGGGGATCAGTTTATTCTACCGTTAGATTTGTGGCATTGATTAGATATTGCTGAATTTGTTTTCAATAAATAGATTTAAGTAGCATTTAAAGGTGTGATACTCTGTACAAGCTGTGTTTCCAGAAAAAGAAACGCAGTTGAATGTGTGAAGTTGATAGGGTGTTCACAATCTGAGGCCATGGGGGAACTGTCTGGTTTTGAAGGCATTCACAAGAGTTTCAGCTCCCTCCTGAGTTTCTGCTTCCTGTGTAATTTTGGTGATACTTTTTAGATTGACGTGACTAGGTTAAGGTTATCAAACGGAATATGTTATTTTCATTTGAGTTTATGTAGTCTTCCTTTAGATATATACTATAGAACAGGAGCAAAATCATTGTCCTGTCTCACAGCAATACAATGATGCTGAAAACAGCACATTGAAGTTCTCCAGTCATCCTACAACGTTTGAGTTGAAGACACACAGCTGCATCATGAAGGTGTAGCAAGACTATGCCTGGTCTCACACTGTGCTGGCAGCAATACAAATTTCTACCTCTTCAACACTGGTGCAGATCCCAACTCTTCCCTGGGCTAGTTCTACTATCACTGAACTTTACAGCGGCATTCATAAAACATTAGACACAAACTTCTACCTCCAACACAAACTTCTCTCCTCAATGTGGCTTTGAACTTCCTTTTACTGTGGTGCTTTTTTTGTTTGTTCATTTTTTTGTTGTTGTTGTTTTTTTCCCTAAATTAAACCTTTCCAATACAGTTTTTAGTTTTGAGTTCGTTATTTAAAAGGCTAGAGATGCTTCTATATTGGCCCACGTGAAAAACAAAACTATAGTGAACTGTATGTTCTCAGACTTGAGGACTTGAAAGGAAGAGGCAAAAAGCTGCATATGCCAGGAACTATCAGAAAATAATCTTCATTGAGTAGTTTCAATTAATCACATGATCCCTTTTTCCCTGAGTAAGGCAGGGTCCTATGACAAATGCAAAATGGAACCCCATTATTCATTAGCTGAGGGTTCATCACATACTGATGGAGTTTTAACTATATTAATATTCCTTGTGTGAGGGAAGGAGGAAAGCCTATGTAAAATCCTGAACGTGTAGCTTTAATTCTTGTAGTTTCTATCTTTTTCTGTTCTTTATAAAAGTATTTCTGTGACTTTGTAAACTCATATTTGGTCTTGGAGTTCATTGCATGGAGTGTGTCATCACTGCTGTCAGGCTGCAGGAAGCTGAGAAATAAACCAGGCCTTTGAAGCTAGCAATTTTAATAAAGTGCTAACAGCCAGTGGATATCTGTGGACAGTGAGGATATAAGTCACTTAATGACTGTTAAAATTCCAGGCTAAAAGATTTCCACAGACCTGAGAATCCCTGCTGCAAGGAGGATTGTTATTGGGATGAAAGCCATTTTCTCTCCTTGTGCAAATTTAATCACAGAGAATCTTGTTCTCTTCTGTTAAGTCTTCTTTCTCATGCTTTTGACAAAGTAAATGTAATATTTGATTATACTTGGAAAGAACGTTAGCAGGAAGAACAGAAACTTCTGAGGAATGGTGAGATCATTTATGTGTAATTACAGCACAGTGTCAGGCCCTGGGTTGGCTCTGAATGGATTTACTAATGCAGTCATCATCTTGTTGTTCACAGTCAGCAGCACACTGCTGCAGAGCAACTAGAGTAATAATAAAGCAACATATATTTTTGCAGAGGTAAGAGAGTTTCCTAGAATGTCTGACATTTCACTGCTGGTGACAGGAGTAAAATGTCAATGCACTGAACTCTGATGGGATTCTGAATATTAATATCTACAAATAGGGTGTATTAACTTTCTTTGACTTTATATGTATATGTATGTATGTATGTATGTATGTATGTATGTATGTATATCTTATTGGAAATAAGTATGAAGGCATCATTAGTGGAAAAGGAATTGTCTGCTTAAAACAAATGATATTATCTTTCCACTTAATGTCTTTTCAGAAAGGATTTGTGGAACAGACCTTGCTCTTTCATAGCTTTTCCAGAAATTTAGGGTCAGTCTTACAGAAAAATTTCTCCTTTCCAAACACTAAATGTTTTGTAATTTTGAATGTTTTCAAATTTTGAATGTTTTTGAACATCCAATAAAAAGTGATATTTCAAAGGCAGTCTATGTGCACTGCAGTGAGGAGTGTTCCATACTGGTGGAAACAAGATTCAAGGAATGCAGCACCTCCTCAGAACTGCTGCATTTGTCTGTTGTACATTAGACATGGAGAAGACTTGAACATGAATAGATAATACTGCCCCAAGGGTACTTTCTGAGAAGCTGGAAGAGGAGTTAACTGGGAATGGAGAAATCTGGAGACCAAAAATTGGGTGCTGGGAAGAAGTATTTTTAGTAAGAAATCCTAGGATTATTATTGTGTTTGTATGCTTCTCAGATGTGATCCACCTATGCAGGGGGTTATTCATTCCCCCATCATCAAACTAGACACTTTGTATTCCTCAAATTAATGAAGTGCATATCTACTGGGAAGTCTCTAGTGAAGAAAATTATGAAAGTCCTTTCTTTACCCCTATAATGTATTCTCTTTTTATTTTTTTCCTTTAAAATAACTAAATAAGCAAACAAGCAAGAAAAACAAGAGTACCAGCTTCCTGTTTCCACGATTCATGCTTGGATATAAAAGCAAAATTTTAACCTCTGGCACCAGGAGATGTTTTCAAGTCTGAGAAGCTGAAATGTTTCTCCAGTAGAATGTGTTGGTGGTTGATAAAAAGTGTCTCACACTGCATGAGCCTGCTAGGGCTGTGCCTCCAGCTTCACTGCTGGCTTTTCACCGACAGAGTTCATGCCACCATTTCCTTGACAACATTAGCAGAGGCAACTTGGACTGTGCTCAAGAGTCCATGTTATTACACTACTAGAAAACTTAAAAGTCTTTTTTATGCTCTTGTACTCCTCACGTAGCTATTTAAGGATGCTCAGAAAATCCAGTCTGTTGAGAAAGCTGGTCGCTGCAAGAGGTTTTTGGTTTGTATTGCTGAGTTGCCCAGTGACTCACTTGTGAGCTTACGGAGACCTCTCCGATGCACATATGTCCCCAGTGGTTATCTGCTTGGTATGTTTGGTGACTTGAAAGTTTGGATGAATTCTGCCAGCTGAAGTTCAGCTCAAAACTCTGCTTTGCTTCTTATGCTCCAAACCTTCAGAAGCTCTAGTTTATCATCTAGTGACATGTAATAGCTGAAACAAGTGGGAACAGACTTGGCAAGATAATTTCTGAAGCCAACTGCTTTTCACATTACACACTGTAAGAAAAATAAGATCTAAGTGGAAATAGTAAATGTCAAACGATTCCCTACTGCAATTTTCTGGCCACTATTGAGTGCTCCTTAGGATTGAGTCGAAATGTGTTATGAAGTCTAATACACCACAGCACACAGGGCCTAGGACTGGAGCAGCTTTGTGGATCATTGTTCTGCTGATGCTTCATCAGCACTGTTCTGCTGATGAAAACAAGTGGCATCCCAGTTTAAAATCACTCAAATATTATCCTGAAATCTACTAAGAACATACTCTGGAACATAACTCTTCTCACAACTATAACAGTCCTAAACTGAGGAGCACTTTACATGTTTATTTTTGTATTTAATTTTGTATTTTTGTATCCAGTGTGTATCCTCCAGAGAATATATTTTTTTCTCTGTAATGAGACTAGGTGCCACAACTAAAATAAAACTTCTGTCCTGCTAGAGACATATATATATGCATATATATATTTAGAGAGAGAGAGAGAGAGAGAAGGCAGGTCTAATGAAAGAACACATCTAAATGGACAAAATCTAGGAAAAAAGGAACCTGATTATTTCCTATTTTACAGATGGCTCTACAGCACAGTTAAATAGTGAGCCAGATTTTCAAGCATTTAGCAACCTAAAATGCAGATGGTGCCTTTGAATTTTCCAAAGCACCTGTCTGTGCATTAATACAGCTGTGTGTTAACTGGCTTTAAAAATCTGGGTTGGAATTGGTTGTCCAGCTTATACAGGAAATCTGCAGTAAAATTAGGAATCAAGCTCTAAATCAGATATTTTAACAATCATGTTATCTTTCTATAAAAGTTTGGGAAATGACTCTTCAGATGGCACACAGCCTATGAATGTGAGCCTCTGCAATTAAAGATAATATTCAGACATGCTGGACTGCTGGATCATTTTCTCAGATCTTTCCTTCTGCAGTCCTGAACCACTTTCTCAAAGTTCCCTGCAGGCTGCACTCTTTTCCCTGCCTTGACTAATCCTTTTAAAGTTTGCCTTCCTCTTAGACCCAGAAAATGGAAAGTGTAGGTACATTTCTATAATTCTGGAGAGATAGTTTTGTTGCAAGTAATTTTTAAAACGTCTAAATGTACTTGCTTACTAAAAGCATAATGCATAATTATAATTCCAAGTGCCCATTTAAAAATTAAACATGGGACAATGCTTATAAATGGATTGCTTTGAAGACAAGGAAATACTGCCTTGGAAAAGGGCAGTCAAAGTTCTATTACACTTTTTTTTTTTTTTGTCTGATTCCTCTCCAAGTTTTGAACACAAATGTTTTCACGTGATCTTTTCCTTTCTCACCACTGTATAAGTACATGCAAGGTCATTCTATTGTACCTGCTTTCTTTTTGGCTGTCTTTTTTACTGTTTTCTGTTGTGGAAGAGATCAGGAAAGTGCTCAGAGGAGCAGGCCAACCTCTCAAGTGTCCACTTACTCAACTCTGATTGCTAGCATTGAAAACTGCAGATGAGATGGATACAGCGAAAGTACATGCGATGCAATTACTGTAAATGTTTTATTGCTGGACAAATTTTTAGATAGCCAGTCTGAGAAATGCATGCTAGAAGAATGAGGCATGATTTTAAAGGCAGGAATAAAACATACATCTTCACTAATTTATCTCAAATGCAGAGGAACAATTATAGAAGCAATCCTCTGGGGACCTCACAACATTTGCTACAGACAAAGCGCCTTTCCACTGAAGCACCATATTGTGTCCTGCCTGCATTCAGCTGTGTCAGCAGGTTATGTTTAAAATCCACTTTAAAGTGAACTTGGGGTCTAGGTATGTTTTCCTCTTAATTAACCTGCATAATCTGTTTTTGTACATAATTCATCCCTTCATTTGCATTTTAATTAGGGAGTATGCAAAATGTCAAGTCTAATTGGCTCAGGAAGACGTGGTGCAACAAAGTCCTGGACTAAATGAAGCTGTGGGCAGTGCACTGAACAGCTGGCTTGCAGTTCAGGTTAAGGCTTCAGTACAGGTAAGGGGTTTCATTCACCTAGCTTTCTGTGACTAAGTGTATCAACACTAATTTCACAAGAAGTGAAACTGGAGGACCTGCAGACCCCTTGCTCCTGCTCTTTAATGACATGTAGCCTGTTTCCTCTTGCCTCTATGCAGTCCAGATGCAGTCCTCTTATCTTAATGGACTTAAATCCCAGTCTCTTGGTTTCTGAATCTTCCCTTTCTCTGCCTGTTCTCTCCAGTACTCTTACAGCAGCTGTAGAAGGAGAGAAAAAAACTCAGACTGGGCTCCCTAAAATATTTTAATTAAATTGTCACTTACCAGGCTGCTGAGAGATGGTGTTTTGGAGTCCTCGCAGGGGCTCTGAGCTTCATGGACCCCTTTAAACTTGCCACTTCTCATTCTCTCAGGAAAACATCTGGCCCCAGTTAGACAAGTTACCCTTGCCTTCACTGGAGATATCCACAAGAAGGGCCCCAGGCTCTCCCCACCTGGAGCATGGTAGTAAGCAGTGTGTAGAGAAGAGTGCTGCTGTGAGCTGGGATGAAGCCATCAGGCTGCCAGTGCTCCAGGATGTGTGTCTGGGACACATCTAGCAGCCACCAAACTGGACGTGGACTCCGCCTTGTGAAATATATTTTGTTTTGGAAGTCTTCAGAGAAGAGTTGATTCCAAGTACCTCCTGTTGTAACTTACTAAGGAGGATAACTTTAGTTCATATGAATCTGTGTCATTTTCTGGTTTCCAGTCTTTTTTTATTTTTTTTTTTATTTCTTCTCAGTTTACTCTCTTGTCTTCACATTTCATTATTCCCCACAGAAGTTTTTTTTAAAATTATATACCATCTGAAAGAATTGTTTATAGTTTTGAGGATATGTTGAAATATTTTCATTTCCAGGTGTGGGAAGAGTAGGGGGCTTGGTAGGTAGATGAAAAGCCTTTGAAAGTAGGAATGGAAAATATGTTATAGATTTGTTTTTCTAGAATTCTTTTCAGATGTCTGGAATTAAACATTCTGTGTGTAGCTGGAAAAAAGAGTAACACTCAGAGACAGCTCTTCTGTAGTTAAAACATTTCATTGAAGGTTTCTCAGACTGAAAACGCAGCATGGTGCTCTTACGATTTTGTTTTACACTGTGTTTTTTCTTCAGTGCATGTCATTATGTGATGGTGCAAAATTAGCAATGAAACTAGGACATTCACATTATTTATAAAAATTTAACATTCTGCCTCATGAAGTATATAAAATATTTTATATTTTACTTATTTTCTTTGTTGTTGTTGGTTTTGATTAAGGGACAAATTTAAATCCCCTCATTTACCTTTTTTCTTATTTCTGGAATTAATTTCCCTGTGTGAATAAAAAGGGATGAAATTGAGTCTCCTTATTATTCATTCATGCCTAATACATTCTTACCAAATTCCCTAGCATGTTCATATAGTGCAGCTGGCATTTTGGACAACTTTTTTGATGTGTTTCATGTTAATATATTAGACTTGAATAAAAGCTGAATAAATATAAGGTTTCATTAAGAAATATCAGATCTAAGAGAAGGGTTTCAAGGTAGGTTTTCAAGCAACTTGGTGACAGGCATAGGTGTGAAAGGAGTTAATTTATAGTTGAGCAACATCATAGAAAATTACATTGGGTGAAAAGATTGCTTTAAAGATTTGAATAATTTGTACTAACATAGGCAAATATTTCTGAGATATGGTTTGTCAGAGGTAGAGGTAGAACCTGCGTGACTGCTAACAGCTATCTCATTCAGATCAGACACCACTGAGACTTACCATTTAAACATGTTAAATAAACAAACTTCTTTTTGACAAAATAATCCAAACCACAAACCTTAAGTCTATGAAGGCTCATAGGGAGGATGTGTCACTTGAAGAAATCATTAAGCATGGGTTTATTGGCAAAGGCTCTGGAGGTCTGGAGGTTGTCTGCTTCATCAAAATCCATTTGGATGGAAAAAAACAACCCAAAACCAAATCAAGGTGTCAACAAGAAAAAAGTCCTCTCTGTGAAATGAAAAAGACAGCTCCTGCAGCTGCCTGGTGTACCTCCTCTGAGAAATACCGAATAATATTTTGCACAAAATACAACTTAATTTCTCTTGTCCATTGCTCTGCTTACTTAGCACTCATTAACAAAAAAAAAGAAAAAAGAAAAAAAAGAGATCCAGAACCATTCTACCGTTCTTCCAACAAAAGCTGCTGTCCAGAGACCAGACTAGACACTTTGGCTGCGTGTTGAGTGATTGGAGATAGACACAGCTGTTGCTATCTGAAGCTGCCACTGCCAGTAGACAGACTGGAATAAAGCTGCCATTGTTATATTTTAATACCATATTGGATGTCACTTAAATAGACAACACTTAACTTTTATAAACTCATGTTTTATTTCAATTAAAATAAATCTTTTCTTTCTGGCTATATTTAACCTTTTGTGGCTGGAGACTCAAGATGTGCCAATGTACATACACTGAAAGATGGTTTTTTTTGCAAAAGGAAATGCAAACCCCTATGTTTTGTAGAAACCTTCTTGCTGTTCCAAAGCTCTATAGGTCAGTAGGCTGGCAAAATTTAGACATACAGTTGAGCTAGAATAAAATATTTCAGCATTAGATAGGAGAAATAATAGAACTTGAACAGGATTTAATTTAAGATATGCTCTTTCTGTTCCTGTATTTACAGGATGCCAGCTGAGAAGCGGCAGACAGTTCTGTGCTGTACCAAGAAAGTACAAACCTCTCCAGTTACAGTCCTGTCCTTGCTAATACATACCAACAGTTCTGAAATATATTCTATGTAACCTGGCCCCTTTGCCCTTTCACTGTCACTTAGATCATTATTCAACAGGAAATGATAAGTTATTGAGACAAACTCTGATCTTTGATATGTCAATCCAAATCTAGTGTTGTTCCAATGAAGGAGATAGCTTAAAGGAATTATTTTGGACTTAACCTTGGCCAGTATCTTTGGGGTTTTTTATGTAGATAGCCAAGAAATTAAATTCTACAATCCAGAATAGAACTTAAATTAATAAATTTAATCTACAAGGAAGTGAGACCTGTAGACTGAACATTTTTTTATATCCTAGGTTTTAGGGAGATGGTGTTTTCATTGATGTAAGTCCATGTGCTGCATTGAACGGGAACAAATGTAGAGCAAACTTGATCTTTTCCTGAAGATATTGTGATGCAGAAACTCTTGTCATTGGCTTAAAGTAAATTCATATAAAGCCAAGAAGTTATTGGTATTGTAATTAAAATCTTACCACTGGCATGAAAATTAGTTATAATTATTCTTATAATTATTACTATTAGTATTACTAGTATTATTATTATTATATTACAGGGAAAGAAAATACAAGCATTACCTTTATTACATAGAGGAAATTGTTGGAATGACAGTAGGGTTTAAATTTGCGCCTCTGGTTACCTGCCCCATTTTGTGCTCTAAGATTTGCATTTCTGTGCTAGAGATGAGTAGTTTACAGCCCTGGGCCTTCACTTTCATCTCCTGTCCTTTTTCTTATCACTTCATGTCTCTTCTCTTCTATATTGCACCTTGTGTCCCCATTTTCAAGGTCTCTGCTATAACACCAGGCCTGTGTCCCTTTGCACAAAGCCAAATCCCCTCATTGCTAAGATAGGGACATAAATATTTCATCGTGTGTAGAATAACTTCTTGTTACTACATTCTGCAGAAAAAATGTATACTTTACAACAATAAGCCAAGGTAAATCAAATTAGGCCTGGTCCATAGAAAAGAATAAACAACCTGTATTTACAGGCAAAAAAGCTAAAAGAAAGCTCCAGAGCAGCCAGTCAAGATCAGACTGACCAAGCCTGACAGCCCTCAACCCTTACACAGTGTAAATCTAATACAAATGCAGTGGTGTGTTATGAGGTATAGAAATAGTTCATGCACTGAGCTACAAGTCTGCAAGAACAAGGGAAAGTGCAGCAGTTCTGCAGGTTTATTAAGTCCAACAGCATTAGCAGTAGCTGAATGTTTTCTATTATTTTTTTTCCCTTTAGAGACCACCTAACATTATATTATACCTTTCAACCTCTTTTAAACAAACTTTGTCACAGTCCATGTGCTGTACAATTTCATAAGCATGTGTAATTCACAGTAGATATAAAAGTATGTTTTCCCATAACAAATTACTGGAAATAATGCAATAGGCTTGTTCAGTAGTACCCAGGGCAGTTTAAAGGTGTGGAAAGTTTGAAATTAAAATTTCCTATGCTGCTTCACTAGAGGAGATTCCCTTTGAAACCCACTTGGTAACCAGACTTTTCTTTGAGGTCTACTACAAAAATATGTTTCTATTCTTATACAATTTTCAGCTGCCAGAGCACATATCAGTTATCTTGATTATAGTTACTGTATTGACATCTGCTTTGCACTGTTATTAGCATAATAAAGCTCAGTTCAAGATCCTATGGATTGGAAAAATACATTTTAAAGGTTTTAAAGCAAGTCAGTTTTATGTTTTCACTCTCTCTTGCTCACATACTGGTGAGAAGCAGCCTGTGTGTCCACATGGCCTGACCAAGGTCACTTGACCATAATACAGAAGACAGGCACCAGATGCTAAGACAGACAGACCTTTCTTCTCCTTCAGGAGCCATCAGGAGTTTTGGGGTAGAACTCCGCTTCAGATCTGGCTTATTTCAGCCACCACAAATCTTAAGGCACATCACTGTCCACTGTCTGTTCCTCCTCTTTTGGCATATGTGTGGAACACATGTCTCCTGTCTCCTTCTCTTGGCAGGCAAACGGGAAGGAGTGGTGTACGTCGTGCCTGCAGCCTTGCTGCCACCCTGCTAGAGCCAGGGTGCTGGCTCCTTTCCTGATGAGTTGTCTGCTTTTCAGACTGCGGCCTTTTTGTTTTGACATCAAGAACATGTTCCCCAGTTTTGCTGACAAAAACAGTGTCCTGGGAACAGTGTCCCTTATTATATGGCCATTCTTTTAAATAGTTTTGCTTTCCTTCCCATGCTTACACACACATATTTCCATTCAGACTTCCGTCTTACTCCCTTCTCCAGTCTTAGTATTTCTTGTGAGTCTCTGCTGGCTGAGTAAAACAAAATTCCAATTTTCCTCTGTAAACCCTTTTCTTCCCTAAAAATATCTTAGATTTATGAAATCAGATGCAACTCTTTTTATTGCTGGGTGGCAGCTTCTCAAAGGTCATCACAGGTAAAATAAAACCAGAAGATAGCACAAAGGAAATGCATGCTATAGTCAGCACAAGCAAGTGGCACATAATTGAATATGATCGTAAAACCAAATAAATTAATGTCCTACAAAAACATAACCTTCCCTACAGGAAAAAGCTAATCCAAATATTGTATGATGGCTGTTCGGTAGCATTCCTTGTCACTTTCTTCTTCTTTTCTCAGTGATTGCATCCATTTGTTGGGTCTTGACTCAAATTAGATTTTGAAAGGTCTCAGGGCAAGGACATTCGAGCAATGTCTGACACAGTGTCACCTAACTTTTGACAGATTTCCCAAGAATTGCTGCAATAGCAATAATAACAATTAACATCAATAATAACATTTGACCTAATAGGATTACAAAATATATGCCTTAATACATATTTGTTGTTTTAATTCCTTTAAGCTTGGTTAATATGGCTTTCTTTACTTTTAAAAAAAACTTAAAACTTTAAGCAATTTTGGCAACAATAGTGAATATTTTTCCTAATGTTCTTAGTTCTGATATTGCCCATTTATTGTACAGAAAAATGCCATTGCCATATTTAACTATTCTGAAAAATCAGTCTATAGATGGCTACATTTTTATTTTCTGTAGTTATTTACCTTTTCTATTGATTATTTGGGCCAGGAGACTTGTGGTAAAGTTGTTTCAGCTCGCTAAACAAGAGAACTTCTCTGTGATAATCTTCTGCTCAGTTTTTCATGGTTTGGTACATTCCTATGTATGACACAGTTCAGATTCCCAGCTGGGGAAATATACATTTAAAGTTTATCCATGTTAGACACTCTTGTGTGACTCTTGAGCAATGGGATTTAAATGTAACTGTGCCTAAAGCCTTTTATGTGAAAACAGTGTTAGAGTTCAGACCATATGAAGGCACAGTTTAGAGGCTATTGCACTGAGAAAACAGCTTGAAAGATTTCATAAAAATCCAGAGCATGAAAGAAAGAAAATAACAGGTCCACTTCCAGCTCATTGAGAATAAAAGACCACTATTGAATGCTTTCATGCAGCTAATATTGCTTTAGTTTTTTGCAAATATGTAATCAGCAAATACAAGAATGGCTTCATATAGGCTCTTTGCTCACCCTTCTCTTTCTTTAGGAAAAGCTAAATACATATTACTGTAACGTGTAGCTGTGGCCTTGCAGCATACAATTGACTTTCATAAATCCTTCAATTTTTTTATCTTTTTCTAAAGGACTTTTCTATTAATCCTTTAAGTTCTTAGATTGCTGTTCAGTTGAAAGCTTTTTCATTCTGTATTAATTAAACTCAGTAGGATGGAAGAGAGACACTTCTGATGAGCAAAAGTGATCTAAGACTGCTGTGCACTTGTAAAACACTGCAGATCCTGAGATAGTTTAAATCATCTGAACATGTCGGGGGGCAAAAGAGGGTGACTATCATCAAAGTACAGGGATAAACAGCAAAACAAATAATTGAATGTGTAAAGCTATTTGAAACACTTATTTGCTGTAGACTAGTGTAACAAATGTTCAGCAAATGGCAAGTTTAAATCGAAAACATAAGAACAGAAGTGCTGAAATCCTTTCCAGGTGTTCTTTGCTGCTCAGCCAGCACACAAGAGCTGGAAAACACTCTGAACAAAACGCCTCCCAAACCCCCACCAGCTTTAGCCTGCTAGCTGTTTTCCTACTCTGAACTGGACTCACCACTTACAGGTATTACTCAAAAAAATACACATTTTCTCCCACTGATTGCCACCTCTCTCCCACTTACTGTAGTACTTCAGAGCAGTTAGTCTAAAAATGTCCCATGTGCTTTGACCTGCCTAGTACATTTTTCTGTTTCCAAGTAACAGTTTCACACATTTTGGGACCATTCACTGTTTTGTTTTGGTTTTTTTCCAGAAGGACAGAGATGACCTGTGATCTTTTTGTATCCCCTGAAATTCCGACCTTCTGATAGGGAGAACAGATGCTTCAATGTTTTTTTACCACTCAGATTTGCTTCAGACAGCTTCAAGTCCACACAAGCTTGAGGGAATACATACAGCTTCTAGATCCCACTTAGGCTAATAAGAAAACGTTAGACAGACTTTGCATATGTTTTTTATAATAGGAAAATGTTAGACAGAAGTTGCATATGTTTTTTATAATAGAAATACTTTCAAATTCATGACAAATTAAAATTTAATTAATCCATAGTTCTGATCTAGTGGAAATGTGATCATCATTATCTGAGATAGTGTTAATTTTCTTCACAGTGGCTAGTACAAGCCTATGTGATCATGACATCTACTCAGTATATAAAGGGAGGGGAAGAAGTAGGAATGGGGGGGACATTTGGAGTGATGATGTTTGTCTTTCCAAGTCACTGCGTCACTGTGTGATGGGGCCCTGCTCCCCTGGAGATGGCTGAACACCTGCCTGCCCATGGGAAGCAGTGAATTCATTCCTTGTCATGCTTTGCTTGTGTGTGAAGCTTTTGCTTTCCCTATTAAAATGCTTTCATCTCAACCCACAAGCTCTCCACGTCTTACCCTTCTCATTCTCTCCCCAGTCTCACTGGTGGGGCGGTGAGCAAGCCCCTGTGTGGCGCTTGGCTGCTGGCTGGGGTGAAATCACAACATGTTGTCATGTAAATAGATGTGGGATAAGCACTGCAGGAAAATTTCAAACCATTTATACTTTTCTCTGAACTGAAGTGACCCAGACATTATGGAAATATTTGAGGTATTTGCATAGGTCTGGTACCTTCGATTTGCTGGGATTGGAACTGACAGTCCTAAAATTCTTCAGGATATAGTTCTTATGCTATTCTAATCTCTTTTTAGGATCAGCTCTAAACATGATACTGTAAGGCCCAAAGTCACATAGAACATCCATGCAGACTTAATATATTTTAATATTATATATTAAATCAGTGGGATATTCAAATACTAGACTGTTAAAACACGTATATCCCATGTGTGAGCCCAGAATTAAACCTCTGACCATGTGTTGTGGTTTAGTTCACTTACTTGTTTTTGTGAGATATGAATTAGGAGAAACATACAAAACATGCTCAAAAACTTCAAAGAGTATAAAGATAGCTTATTGTTACTAGGTGGGATTAAAAGAAAAAGGAACACTAAGAAAGTAAAAAGAAAAAAAAAAACACATTCCTTTCTTTGCCAGCACCACCCCTCCCCCAGCCCCTATCACTCCAGGCACATTCAGCCTCCTCACAGGCTTCCTGGGAGAGAGCAAGGAGAGTAACAAAGATGGAATTTCTGGTCAATATTAGAGTTCTTAAAAAGTCTTTCCAAACTCAAGGGAAAAGAAAGAGGTCTCCTCTCTGTTTCCGTGTGGTTTCTAAACTGCCACCGCAATAGTCTGTCCGTTCAGAGACAGTCCATTGCACTGAACANGTCTGAGAAAACTGAAAATCGTTTTTTTTCAGGCCCGTGGGGGCCCCTGCGGAGTAGGGGAGGGGAAGCCCCTCCTGGATCTTGGGAGCCGCCCGGCGATCTCAGCCTTACAGCCCCCCATTGCTCTTTGGCTGCCTGCAGCTTTGGGGGGGGCCCAATGCGTGCCAGGGACCCCTTGTCTTGGCATTTGGGGGAGGGGGCTCAGCCCGGCTCCCCAGGGCTGGGTCCAGAGCTGTCCTCCTCCCCCCCGCCTTTTCCAGCTACCCACTGAATTCAAAGAGGCCACTCCGACACCTCCAGCAGGTTTAAATATGCAAAATCAGAGAAGCGCCATTGGATCCAGAAACTATCAATTAATTTCAGCTCCAACCCACAATGCCATGTTTTGGAAGTAAAAGTCATCAGTTTGCTTTTCTGCATATTCCTCAAATACACCTCAGGTTCTGTTTCTTTCTGTCCAGTCCTGGAAATACTGAAAGATATTTTTGGGCAGAGCCTTTGGCCTGAAGGTTCTTCTCATGTTCATCTACTTCAGTTTTAGACTTCTGTAACAAATAGGATTTCTCCAATTCCTCTGAGGAATGGATTATGTTACAATCTTTCCTGGGCACATTTTCCTTATGTTAAATTTATTTCTTTCCTCCATTTTTTTTTTTGCTACAGTAAACACAATTATCTTATAAACCCATAGAGAAGTGATTGCAGAGTTTTGTCCTAGTGAAATTCCATGTAATGTGTACTGAGACTGTGAGTTCGACTGCACTGGGAAACACTATGCTGCAGTAACTTTTTGTTTTGTTTTGTTTTCATGTTCTGGTTCTTGCTTTAAGATACATTTTTCTTTCTCCTTTGTTTATGAACAATGCTTTTCACCACCAATATTGACAAGCAAATATTCAGCAACTCTACTGGATGGATAAAGAGGAAAAAAAAGCAGCAAACAGCTACCTTCCTGCTGCTGTCAGTTATGAGTTATCGATTTCCAAGAAAATAATTAAATGATGACAGAAATATGTGCAAACAGAGAAAGAGCTGCTCCCCCCTTCCTCACCCACAAAATATATTCCATAGCATTTCTCCAGCACACGCTCTCAGCACTTACTGCCTGAATGAAAATCACATGCCTCTCCAAAGAAAATCAAGGTTTTAGTATAGCACAGTCAAATTAAAATGTCTGGACAATTACACTTTTTCATAGCAAAGCATGAACCATTTAATAGACAGACTTCTTTGTACTCAATACCCTGGGGCACTCTGATCCTCTGCTGAAGTCCCTGGTCTCATCTGCTGTAATTGCATGTGTCACAGCCTTCTTTTAGCTTATTATGTATATTACTTGGGTTGCTACAAGGAATTTGTGCAGTAGGAGTTGAGACTAAATCTCTTTGCCCTGTTTTACATTTTAGTTCGTGTTAATGCTGCCAGGGCAGCAGAAAGTGGAAGAGGCAACTGGACCTCTTTTCTTAACTGTGCATCTGGACATACGCAGAGACCCCTGTAAAATTAGGCTGTGTTTATTCTAGGTAAAATTTGAATTTTATTATATAGAAATTCCAATCTTTCCTATGCCCAGAAGGCTTTTAAATCTTTAGTCACGGACTAAAAATTTCAATGCTGAAAGTGACTAGGATTCAGTATCTGCAAATGTCTTTTCAGCTTAAGGACTCATCTTCATTTGTATTTATTTCATGTCTCTTAAAACTCATACCATGCCAGAATCTTGTATATTCATAATGAATGCAATGAAAACATATTTGTCCCATGCCTGAGTGCATTCATTCATGCTGACAGAAAGAATTTACTGATAAAGGAAAGAGAAGTGGAATGATTACTTTGAACAGAAGAAGAGGTACCCTGCTTTGGTTCCTTCCTGCAGCTGATGCTCTGTCTTATGTTACACTTCAAGCATCCTGAGGGAGACAGCTCCTGGTAGTTCAAAGGTGCTGGTGATCTCTCTTTAGTCAAACCTGTAATCACACAGAATTCAGGTACTTTCAAACTGTTTAAATTACCTAACTCTGTAAGTGAGCGATGTTTAAAAAAAGTAGGAAAGTAGTGTAAATCCCACGAGCTTCATAGATAACCCTTGAAGTGGGAAAAGAATTCCAAAATCATGTCCTGTTACCAAAAAGTATTTTTTTCCTTAACAGAATAGAAATCATTTACTTTTTTAAAAGCTAACTCAGTCACGTAACTTCTAATGCGTACATAGATTCAATTTGAGATTTTTAAAGCCTGAGAGACAAGCTTCACATCATCACCTAACCTGTTTGGTGACTAAGCTCTTACCAAAAATTGTGTCTGACTACATAAAGCTGTGCTTTTGCAAAGGCCCATCTGCTGTCTTTAAAAGGCAGAGCATCTGGGTTCCCATCTTTTGCTATTTACCACCCCCGAGCTGGATGTTCCTCCAGATAGGTCCCCTGAGAAGGGCCCAATCTGGTACTTTGCTTGCACATGCTTAATACGTACAGATAGCTACAAACTTCACATGAGCCACATCAGTCTTGGCGATATTTAATTAGAAATGATGCTAGCAGGACAGAAGAAGGGAATGCTGCTGCTCTTCTTCTATTTTAATTGGATTTTAATGAGGCAAATTACCTAACTTCAAAAGAGCAAAGCACTGGATCATGAGTATCATTATTATCATTATTATTAGTGTTGGATTTTGGTTTTTTTCTTTGTAGTGGTAATTTTTTTTTTTTTTTTTTTTTGTTAGTAATATTGCCCTGTTAAGGTAAGTCTGTTTTTCAGTTAATACATATTTCAGTCTCTCTTCTGTTAAACTTGATTAGTCTTGTTTACTCTGAACACCGTAAGTGATAAATCCATAATAAAGCTCTTCCAGGTCCATCCTCCTGCAGCTTGGGTTCTAAAATGTTTGAGAACACCCACAAGCAAGTTATACTAGCCTAGAAACAGGTGGCAACAGAAGATATGGAAAGGCTTTTCCTTTCAATCAGAACATAAAACAAAATGGGTGCAGCCTGACACATGATGAGCAGCTTGTGCCCTTTCATATGTTTTCAAATCCAGATTATGTTTTTATATTGATAATGACAAGCAAAGTATTGAGAGCTGATCTGATCTGCAGAGGGTCCGGTGATTGGGAACCATCAGCTAAACTGTGCTATAAATTCTGTGCCACATTTTTAATAAAATGGTGCTGATTCCACTTAAAAAATTCTGTGCTGCTCTGATCAAAATATTCTATTCTATGCTAATAATAAAATCCTGTTTAAAAAGTAAAGCTTTAATGGGAGCTATAAGTTAATGCTATCGTCATTCTGCTCAGGGTCCCCAAAAGATCCTGTCTGTCCCCATGGTGTCAAGTGACTCACCTGTCTTCTGCATGGTTGTAAGAAGGAACTTAAGATTCTGAAATGCTTTAAGCATCACAAATATACTTTTCAAAATGTTCCTGTTGTTCCAAGACTATTTGTGAATAGACATGAGTGTGTATTGGTGGTTATTATGTGTGTGTGGTACTCTGAAAAACAATATTAAAAAAAAAAAGGAAATAAAATCAACTGTAGAACCAAATCGTTTGACTTTAGCAGGTTTAATTTCATGCTTCTCTTTAATTATTAAAAAAATAGCCTTTTCTTTCTGGCTGCCTTCTAGGCAGATTCCAGAATCTGTCTCCCTGTTGCTATTTTTGTGACAAAAGACTTTCTGAATTGTATAATTCTTGAGCTCCATGTCAATCACCTCTTGTATTTCAGTTCTAAACATAAATGTTAATGAGCTAATTGCACTGTTCAAAAGATATTCTATTGAACATAAATGCTCACTAGCAGGTGTGCTATTTGCTGTATTTTATAAATAGACTTTAGAACTTAATCTAGACAATTCTAGCTGCTATTTGCATATATAAATCTACCTGTTGACTATTACATAATTACTTAATAGTTCTTTTATTGCAAGTGTGTCTTTCCAGCTAAAATACTAATTAAGACATTAGCATGTAAACATTCTTTGCATAAATCAATACCTAAAATTTCCAAATATATTAAGTATCATTTTAGATGAAAATCAAAATATGCTCTGACAAAAATTCATCCTAAGTCTTTTAGAATTTGTGGAATTTGGGGTTAATGTTTTTGATGGATCTATTTTATTTCATGTTTGGATAGACTTCCTTCTGATAATCTTGCAGTTTATATCAGGCTAAGACAAGTTGATCATGCTGAACATCCAACACACAGATGTAGCTTTCCAAGTAAAAGCAGAGCAAGTGCCTGCACAAATACTTCTTGCAGATGCAGTTCTTGTTTATCAAAAATATGAGTTTTGCTTATCATCAGTAACTGCCCAAAGAAGAGTGACACTCAGCACAAAGCTGCTGTACTGCATTACACAAGTAAGCTCTTTGTTTTGGGGAGTCTGTGAAGAAACTGAGGTTTGTTGTAAAGAAAGAAATCAGGTCTCATTTATGTTCAGGATGCATCAAAATCTGCATTGCCAGTCTGCACACCTGTCTTCAAAGGCTCTTGTGAAAGGCCATGCACTTTTTGAAAACTGACTTCTGGGGCATAACCAGCACACAGTGGATGTGGAGGGCAGTGGAAGCAAAAGGAGAAATCAAACACAGGCAACAGGGAAGATCTCATGAATATTCTTGTGTTTTCAGCAGTAGAGGAAAGGAACAGTATCAGCCTCTAATTCACTTTCTTTGAGCTTCTTCTACAACCAGGTTTCTGGGTTACCAGGAAATTTTCCCAAATTCTCTATTCTTCTGAAACATTTCCATCCACACAGGTTTGGTTCTATCACTGCCATTCTGTCAGTCACTGGTGCTATGCAGCATTGCAAAAACACATATATTGGAAAATGTTCTTAAATGTTAAACATTGGCCCACACTGTTATTAACTTCAGCCTGCTCAGTGGGACTAGAAAATGTTCTTTCCTGCTAACCCACTAATCCCAACTCTTTCAAGTCAAGCATTGGCATACTTACCAGTTGCATAAACATAATAGATTTTTTTTTTTTTTTTTTTTTTCCCCAGTCTTTGTTCTAATCTTTGCTGTTCTATGCTGGAACTTAGTGATGCAACAGTGATAAACTATCTCTGCAAGATGATCATGCATCTGATCAATCAGACTCAGCATGCTTATTCCATGCTGTAGACATGGCTCATTAGCATGCTACTCTCAATGCCTGGTGAAGGAGTTACCAGATCCTCTGCTGCTATGTATCATTATCATTCCTTTTTAATTTACTAGTAATGCCTAATTACTCTTTCATAGAAGGAATATTTCTAAATCACACTATTTTAGACGTGGTGATATTTTATCTTTGCTAGTATTTCATTTAAGTACCTACATATTCCCTCCTTATACCCTTCTCCCCCTGCCTCCTCTCCACACACACACACACACTAAAACACAAACAAATAAAAAGCCCAGGGTGTGAACTGTGTTGTTAAAGCACAGTAGCAGCAGAAGTCTTGAGGGAGGGATGTGTCTGCAGGTGCTGTACACACACTCAGCAGGGTGTAGATAACCTGTCTGTACATAATTGACAGATGCAACTTGGTACAGTCAGCAGTGAACAGGATTGTGGCTCTGGCTGAACAACCTGCAGCCTTAGAAGGGCTCTGCAGATGTTAGCAGCCCACTAGGGTTTAGGAGGTGGACAGGAGCATACTTGTCTCTTTTTGTCACCATTTTTGCTACTTCTAGTCTATTTCTGTCAGAACTTGTAAAACCAGCCACTGAGTGTTAGCAGTGAGGTTATGACAAATAGGTTATATGACATGGATGCTGGGATGCCCTTTCTCCTGCAGAAGCTGCAAACAAGAGTCAGAGTGGCTGTTCTCTTGTTCACTTATTACAGACCTACACCACTCCCTCTATCAAAGTGCAAAAGTTCCCTAATTTGTCTTTTCCCACTTAACAGTATCTTCAAATATAACACTAGCTACCAATGAAAAAACTGAGACCATATCCATCTCTGTGAACTCATGAGGGAAGCACCACACTGCTGAGATGCAGTTGCTGTTAAATCATCATCCCATTTTTACCCTTGGGCCTTTTCTTCTGGCATGCTATTTGAAGTCTTTTGCCTTGTAAGCAATAATCACAGAGCTCAAATCAGAGCTACCTGTGACACTTTTTTTTTGCCTCTCTTACATGGCCAAGATTATAAAACACATAACTTTTTACACTTGCCTGAAAGCAAGCTAGGAGAAATTTTTTAGGTGAAGAACAAAAGTTGAGACATCTTTTAGTTTCAGATTTTGCTGCTATTTGGCATCAATATAGTTGTTATGCTGCTTGGATGCCATGACACTGATACTCTAGTTTAGTTATACATTGAAACATTACTATATTTAGCTGTTTTATTCTCCTAAATATTTGGCAGTTTTTCTCATCTGTGAAGCAGAAATAAATGAGATGCACCCAGCAAAGCAAAACCATTGTATAGAACATAAAACCAGATTCATCCAAGAGCTGTGTCACTTAAGTTCGTCTGAGATTCTTGATGCATTTTTATTATTTTGGTAGTATGTATATTATTATTATTAAGAACTTGATTATTGCTATGGTTTTTACTATGAATATTACTGCTATCCTTGATAATGTCCCATTGTTTTTTCATCCTTGCTTAAGCTTAGCAAACTTCATCCTAGGAACCTTTATTGATGTGTGGTGATGAGAAAAAAAAGAAGAAAAAAGGACTTACCGATTAAGCAAAACATTTGCAGTGACTGGTAACTCCTCTAGGTTATTCAATCTAATGTTAATGTTGCATTAAATTTCTGCTTGCTTGAAAAGTAAATGAGTTTTTTCTGGAGCTAGGCTTTGTTGAATATGTGTGTTTGTTTTGCACTTAATTTTTAGAAGCCCGTGGATTTTCAGTCCATATCTTGCTCAATCTGTGGGTCCTTGATTTGTGTCTTCTGCTCCAATGGATTTAAAAATTTGTCCTGATGTTTCACTGTTTTCAACAGATGAACTTACCCAATGACAACTCTGTTGACCTTTTTAAATAGACATTTAAAACAGCGGTACATTGTACTCAGCTGTTAGTAACATGGACTTAGTGCTTTGTGTCCTTCTGGGCTTTTTTTCCTGATATTTTATGACCATTAATTTTAGGTATTACTAGCATTAGCAGATTTAATAGAAGGAGCAAAAGCACAGATAAGCTGCAGGTGTAAAACAATTTATTCCAAGATGCAAATATCGGATGGCTTGTATAACATCACGAGGCTTTATGCAAGATACAGGATGTTGAGTAATTATGTTCATGTACTTGTGTACCCAACTAAAATACCCTAGAAATTTTTCCACTCTTTGGCATGCATTAGAGTCTCAAAGTGTCTCAAACCACCATGAGGATGACCTAACACATACTCAAATTCAGCATAGGTGACTGTAGAAAATTGTGTAGGCATGGGTTTTTAGAAAAATAATACACTTATATTTAATTAAAATTGTTTTTCCACAGGATCTGGGATACACTTTTTTCCTGCTCTGTGTTTAATATTCTCATTATTTTCATCTCTATTAAAGTGGCATGAATTCATCAGCTGTTACATTTACTGTTTATCTGCCACATCAAGCAACCAATAAATTAAAGTTGGCAAATGTTGTTATATTCTGTCAGCATCAATTCTCTAGGAGTTCTTTTTCCATGTTTTCTTCATTCCTTTTGTCAACACGAAGGCTTGATCTTATGCTCAGACAAAATTTTTCAGTCAGCCAGTCCATAAGATATCTACATTTTGAAGCATACAGACGTTTTCCCTTGACATTAATGCCACCCCAGTTCTCCAGTGCTCCCTGTCGCTGCTGTGGCAGACATGGCAGGAGCTGAACGAGAGCTGTGAAATGCAGTCACTGAACCATGGTGGACTTACTGGCTCAAGTCAAACTTCATCTGCAATCAAAATAAAGATGCTGGACTATGACTGGCAACGCTGAGCTGCAGGAGCGCGTTTGCTTTCCTGGCTTTGACAGAGTGGTAACTTGCATAGGATTAGGCTGTTACATAGAAGATTTCTGTGCAAGATTAGCCAAAGGTCATCTATGGGCAGCTGGGCACCTGTGGAGCCTGGGCCTTAAATGGAAAGGTAAATTGGAAGCAGTACCACATATGGGTCCTAACTACTCTGATGGGAAGCTCAGATATTGTGTGCCGAGGAAGGGAGCTGAAGCTCTGTACTGAATTACTGTACCTTCAAATATTTAACCAGGGTCTTTTACAGAGGAGTGAACACATTCATTAGAAAAGTAATACTGTTTCCTCCAAAAACATAGAATAATAATCTGATGTATTTTTTTGTGAGAAGATGAAGGCACTGAAACACTTTTTTCTCTTTCCTACCAAAGCTCCAAGAAAAGATCTGTATGAGTATGAAGACTCCTCATCATAGTCTCCTAATTAGTTTTGGCCAGTCTTTACTTAAGTATAGGAACTATCTGTATGGATTAAAGCACAGTTCTCAGGCTTACTGCAAATAAGAGGAACCTAAGAACAGGCAAAAGTCTTTGGCAAAACTGAAGGAATAAAAGGTATATTTTCAGGTTTTGGAGGAAAGAGAAACTGGCCTGTGTTTTCATGTAAGTTATTTCATATAATTTTGTTTGTAATAACTGTGAAGAACTTAGTAAATACTCACTCATATATGAATAATGATATATACCTACATAAAGTTCATCAGTCCTGAAGAATAGATAACTATTTTTCCTCTCTGATGGTCAATTACCATGGTCAAGGATAAGTATTGTCAAGGTTTGTTCGAGCCTGTAAATGTATTAAGAGCATTTTTTTTTTTAATGCTGGTAGGCTTAGCCATCTGTCTTAAGCTTCAAGCAATTCTCTTTGCTGACAGTGGAAGGTTAAAATCTTAGGTAGAGAAGCAAAAGCCTGATTTAAGCTCATGAGGTTTTGGTGAAAGTTAGAAACTTAGTATCTTCTGTGATGTATAGAGTGTTATAGCGTTATCTACCAAAGTAAAATTGAAACCACTGTGTAAATATCTTTGCCCCTAGGCTGTAAAAGTGCCTTTTTTGTATTTGAAGACTGAAAATTGTTTGAGGAATTGCTTGAATATTCTGATAAATATATATATCTCTTTCAGAACTCTGAATTACCACAAAACAACAACAAAAAAAACAAACAAACAAACAAAAAAAAACCAAAAAAACCACAAAAACAAAAAACAAAAACGACAACAAAAAAAAAACCAAAAAAAAATAGATGGTCTTCAACTTTGGATCAGAATGCCACTGTAATTTAAATCACATTATTAGAAATATTGAATGTATTTTTACAAAATAAGACCCAATACTTCCCACCACAAGAATCATGCTTTCATTAGTGAAGTAGGCACAGCAGATATAGTTTTTGCTGTTTAAGTGTAAAAGTGAGTACTGTTACATCTTTATTCATGGACTTGTTTTGTGAGAACTCAGTGATATGAGCTCCAGATGGGAATTAAGGGAGTTCTGTTACAAAGGTAAAGCTGCCTCCAGCTTGCTTGACATCAGTGGACCACTCAGGTAGTCCTTGCACGCAGCCCCTGAGTTGCCCATCTGCAAAGTGAAATTGTCAAAACGTTCACCTTGGCAAGTTCAGAGATCTCTGAGTGAGAAAAAACTATCTAAAAGCAGTGTAAATTCTGCTGGTTTTTGGTTATATATTCCCATTTAACTAACTGCCATGACTCCAGTGAGACTCCATCTGAGTATGCATCTATTCTAAATCAAGGAAGATATAATAATTTAGGCAATGGAACATTCTAGTGTGCTTATGAAATTCTTTTACAAGGATGGTATTGGACTATATAAAAGACAGAGAACTGAGTTTGGGATTTTTGTTTTGACATAGACTTGACAGAAGAAAGGTTTTTCTTCTGTGTGACAGTATCTCCTGTGCTGAGATCTCTGAGAAGCATAGTGATGCAATTTCTGGGCTAGGTTCTTTATCAGATTGACAACTAGGGTATGAAACAGCTGCACTGTGATGGTTCAGTATTTTCAAAACACTGTTGTGAAGGTTCATTTATTCTCTCCAATAGATCTTTTGCCACATGTTCACAAAATTCCTTTTACTTTCTAGTCTGTGTTTTCTCTAGTGATTGCTTTTGCTATAACTCTATTTTATAACTAGAGTTCAAGCATTTGGGGGCTTATCAAGCTTGTACCTGTCACATTCCAGTGAAATCCTAAACATTCAGCAAAATAACATTCATTTGCATCTTTGAAGGTGTCCTGTTTTCCATGATACCTAACTTTTTGTTAGGCATTTTATTTCTAGTTTGCTAGGGATAAAACAAAGATTTCCTTTCCTCAGCACACAAAAAGTCTAAGACCTTAATCTAATGCCATTTTGAATGCCAGTCTCAATAAAATGTGTGGAAGAAGGGACTGAATCACCTCTTCCAGGTTTACACTGTTCCAATTCTCTTGATTTAAATTGTGTTTCATTGGAATAATATGGAAGCTCTCCAGCGGTGATTGTGATTATAAATTTAGTCTGTCTTGTACAAACATTTGAAAATTCATAATTGCACTGAAATTGTAAAAAAGAAAAAAAAAAAAAAACAAAAAAACAAAACCAAAAAACTGAAGAGGACTAAATGTAATACATAACATTAAAAGCCATACTGGGTTAGCAGCATTTACATGACATGCTGGGTAAAGAATTTTGATATAATTAACTGAAGCAAAGATGTTGGACACAGCTATTAAGTATACAGAAACTAACCCAAACATTATTTTAAGCTGAGATAACGTGGGGGTTTTTATGGCCAAATTGGCTAAAAATCAAAGTTCTGAATTAGCCTTACAAGAGTATCAAAATAAGATTTGATGTAAATTACAGTGAAATTTGGTGGGCATGTATGAAATGCATGAACATATTATTCCTGTAAAAGATTTCTAGGCTGAGCCTCAATAAATGATAATAAATTTGTGGTCTCAAAAGGCCTTGGCAGAAAGTAATGCAAATTTTTTAGAATGCCTAAACTTCATTTACAGACACATGCATAATACCACAGAAGAATTTCTTGTAACATTTCTAACTATATCATGTTCAAATATCTTACCATCTCAGGCAACTCTTCTTCATTTTCTGAAACAAGACCACAATGAACCAATAAACACATTTATGTTAGCATTGTCATGAATCTTATTACAAGATGTTTTCTAATGTCTCAGGACAAAATGTCTTTATTGGACAGCAAAAATAAAATGTTTCGGAAAAAGACTTAAAAACTAGAAGGTGCTGTAGAAATTTTGATCATCTTCACTTCTTGGCCACACGAGTGTAAAGTGCCCTCTCACTGTACCTGGCAAGAGGGAGGTGCTACACAAATCTTGTATCCACAAATGACTTCTGAAAAAATGTGTTAAATACCCACTTCTTCTGTCTACATGGAGATGTCAGCTGTTCTTCTACCTGAACAGCACTCATGGTGCTTTATAATATTTTAAAAGATATCTAAAGGGATGTTTAACACTGAAAAGTAACCGCAAGGGAGCCATGATCTAACTCTCTCATAAGACCATTTAAGCATTTTGGTGTCAAAGCTAAGGTGAAGTACACTGTACTTTGGGTTCACCAGCCAGGAACAAGCCAGTGGTACGAGCTGCCCAGTAAGAGCTATTGACATGGACTGCAAATATCTCTTCTTCCCTTGGGCATTTTTTCTTCCCAAAAGTTAAGAGCTTGGTCAGTTACAATCAAGGCAATGCAGTACTTTTCATCTGATAAGAGAATGAAGAGGTAACAGGTTCTTTTAGAAGCCAGTGAAAGATTACTTGGTAATTTCTGTTCTTCTACAGAAGCTGGGCTTTTTTTCCATCAGTTCCCACACTTGTTTGATAGCCTTCACAATCTGTGAGGAGATTCATTTCTGTATGCCATGTTCTGCCTCATCTCAGCAGAAAAAGCTACTCTTAACCAAACCTGATTGCACATAAAAGCCTTATTTGCAAAAATAACTTCTTAGCTTTGACAAAGCAAGAAGTCTGTGCCTAACTTCTAGGGAAATCCTGTGAGTATCCTGCATTACACTTTCTCTCCAAAGTCTGAATAGGGCAGGGGGACAGGGATGGGACAGAGTCTTTTACAGAGCTTCTGTATGCCCAGCTTTTTATTTAATGGAAACCAGGGCACTTCAGAAAGACAGCAATAGATGGACAGCAGTCATCCACATCAATCTGTAGCATAGGCCAGGTTTTTAACCAGATCCAGAAGTTAGGAAGGGCTTTAAAATGCAGATATTTAATAGTAGTGCTAGAGATTAAAATATAAAAAGACTGCTGGCCTATATAACTATTTGCTTTTGGATGCATGCAGCTCTGAGGTTCCCACCTGTATTGTTATTATACATCTGGGTTGGGAGGGTGTTGTACCTGAATATGAGTGGTATTGAGAGGCAGGAGGCAATAGGTTGGACACAGCCTGATGTTTCCCCAGCTACGTGGTTTCCCAAAACATAATATTTAACCATGAAGCTTTGCTTTTTTCTATAGTGCACCTGTTCAAAAAAATTGAGCCGGGTTCCTGGTGAAGAAGTAAGGGAGATGCTTAGCCTGAAACTACTTGCCCTGGTGGTACACTGGGAAAAGGTAGTCTTATCTAAAGCAGAAAATATGGAGAGTACCATGGCAAGTTTAAGACAAGAGACTTACTTATTTTCATAGAAGCTGGAAAGGACAGGGAAATAATTCTATTTTTAGAACAAGCAAGAAGCAAGAACTTGAAATTTAGCCTTGTGTATAACATAAAATTAGAAGCAGGTCAATTTATTGACTAAAATAATCTTGTAATTTTATTTCTCTTTCATGACAGCTCAAAGCCTGCCAATTTCTTGACTCCCAAAGCCTTCAATGTCCCTGCCACATTATCAGATATTCATTGGCCAAAAAATGCAATAATATTTTGTTTAAAGGATGGTACAAGCAGTGGTTGGAATTTTATACAGTCATTAATATGTTTAAATATGCTTTGGAATAATCTTATTTATTGTAGGAAGCTGTACATTATATTTTCATAAGCTTTTTTATTCTAGCAGCTTGGTCATCATGTATTAAATATTGTTATTTAGCTGTCATAATGTTTTTGCTTCACATAAGAAGTGAGAAAAAGATAGCTCATCCACAGTTCTGTGTATGAAGTATAGTCATAAAGAGCAGGGTTATCTTTAATATGTGATGTTACTGTCAGACTTCAAATACAGTACATTTCATGTTGTTGGCTCTAGCATCAGCCCTGGAAAGGTACTTTCTTTTCTCATTACATGAGATTACATGCTTATAATTTCTCATAAGGCTTCTTAAATTTGTCTGCAATGCGTTTTATATTTTTAACAACATTTATGCTAGTTAACATGAATCTCTCTGGTAACTCTTCATATTCTGTAGTGCAACAAAAATTTCTGGTTTTAAATTTCATACACAGATAAGCATAACTTTTGTCATTTTTCTCTAGTATTAGTAATAGGTCTACTCTCTTCTGCAAGAAAGATCCAAAATTGCTATTAGTGGAAACCTAGCAGAGGGATTATACCAAGAGGAAAATTAAAATGCAAACATTTGAACAGTGCCTGTGAGGAAGAGTAGGATTTTTAGTAAGATCACTAAATTTCAGAGCAGTATGTTTTAACTCTTTGGCAATTTTCAGATACTCATGGATTGGCATAAATACATGAAAAAGGCTGAGGTATTGCCCTACATCTGAGAAAAAAATCACAGAAGCTAGAACATAGCAAAGACATGCAAATGGCTGGGCAGGCTGCTGCTTGCTTTTGGCTGGGAGTACCTTTCCTAGCCTGGTGCCAGACGGAGACCCTGCAGAAACATTCGGGTGTGTCTGCACTGTCACCCCCGGGCACCTGTGTCACCCAGATTTCTGAGATACAGAGCCATCCCAGCTCTCAGTAACCGAGCCCTGCCTGTACCTCAGTTGTGGTGGTATAAGAAGAGCTGGCTCCGAGGTGATGCAATGGAAGGGCTTGAACTTTGAGGATGAAGAAGGAAAAACAACAAAAAAAATTCTCCCTGAGCCAATGCATGGAATTGCAAATAGGCCTGGGAGTTAAAATGGATTTGAGTGGGGTACAAGCTAAGTCATTTGAGGTTGGGATGGGAACAGATCTTTTTGTAAGTCAGGAAAGCACAAACACATCCTTAACAAGAAAGAACCCGGACCTGACATCTGAATCAACAGGGAGCAGATGGATGATAAGCAGAGCAGGTTAGCCCAAGGCAACCACGTGAAAGCTGGGAATGTTGGGGTATGTTCGGATCACAGAAAATAGTAAAAATGGTAGCCCGGCCATCCTGTCAATACATCATAAAGCCACAACATAGTCTTTGTGGAGACTGTGTGATTTAAAGGCATGAATGATTTAAAGCCACGTGAACCTTGCACTAATCCTAATTTCAAAACTATTTTGAAGTTTAAACATATATGTTAAGAGTAAATATGCTTACTGAATTAAATAATTTTTTCTTCCCCCCAACACAGAGTATGTCTGTGTGTTCTGTAATAAGCTGAGGAGGCAGCTAAGGCTATAATCATGTTTATCTTCATCATTAAAACAGTTTAGTATTTTCTAGCCAACTCTTGTAAATTTTCTCTAGAAGTTTATGGAAAACCACAGTGGTTTACCACATTTTGTAGACATTTTATTTGGGTACTTTCAGCACATATATGTGTTGGCCAGAAACTTAACACTTGGAAGGGGAATTTCATTGAAATAACTGGGTTTTTCAAATCTTTCAAATATTTAGCTCAGGTGTTAGTCAGTGTTAAGCAAGTGAGCTACCTTTATTAATTTATTAATTAAACTACTTCCATTTTAGAGAAGCACAAATCTCATGCTAACATTAATCTTCCTACCCCATGAACTATCCTTTGTTAAGTACCCCAGCCTAGTAAAAGGGAAAAAATTACCGTCCATATGCTTCCCACTGAAAAACTGAAGAAAGCAGAAGCTGCCTTCTGAGAATACAAAGGAAAAATTGGGTCAAGGACACAGGGGAGGGAGCAGACACTCACACTTTTGTCCACACTGAAGATACAAGCTCCAGATTTCCTATATTTGATACGCTTTCATGCCTAGCAGAAACTTATTTACAACTTGCTAATGCATTGCAGTTATAGAATAAGTAGAAAATTGTGTAAGTACTGGAATTATTGCAATAAAAAATGCACATAATGATCATTTGTGAACAAAATAGCATGGTCTTGGCTCTTTTTGGTTGTAAGTATAAACTTTGGAGTATTTTTGCCGGGGTAGATACTTTAGGAGAAATCAAGTGCAAATATAGTAATTACAATGAACTGATTAAAACAGAAGAGCTTCAAGGAATCATGATTTATTCAAAAGGGAGTAAGGCAGCTTTATCTGTATTTTCAAAGTTTCTGGACTGTAAAGTGAGTATTAATCTGTGTTTCACTGAATGTGTGCTCCCAGTTTCTTTTTATGATTTCTTTCATATGACCAGCAACATCTCAAATTGTATGTAACTGTGTTAGAAAATCAATTAGGATGACTTTTTTAATGAACCCAGTTGTTCCAGACTACAGGCAGGTGATAGGAGGTATGTCCTGTAAAATAAGAGGCACTATTATTTAATATGGTTGTGCATATTGAAGGTGTTCATCACTGCTGTGATGGTTTGATTACCAGCTTTATTGTATTCAACAAACACAAATATGATGTCACAAATCATTAAGAGATTGGATAAAATTGATACTACCATATTATGTGCAGCTTGTAGGTAGAGCTCATTGATTATGAGGATATAAAATATTACACTGGTTGTGTAGAGCCATGTGGGGCAAAAAAAGTACTGAGGGATTTGTGGAAGTGAAAGGAGTCTGCTTTTGACCTGGATTCTGCAATATCATGTAAAATCAGTGTTAGTGAAGTTGATATTAATGACTATGTGGCTGTCACAGCCTGGCTGTCTGTCTTCCATACTGCTTTTTTCAACATTCTGTGCAACCACAACCCCAGGACACATTCCAAAACCCACGTTCCACTACATCACAGCTCTTCTTCAACTTCTTCTCTTTCATTCCTTTGTTGAGTAATATATGCATATATATACAATATATTTTGCACTGCAAATACAGAGTTTTGTTTTAAGACAAATCTTTCTTGGGCATTACATAACTTGAATCCCTTTACAGTGGTACACATCATAATTTCATGAAAATCAGATACACATACTGTGGTTCTGACTAATGTTTTTTGGTAGGCCTTTGTTATAGTTTTTTTCCCTCTGTAGTTCTACAAAATCTCTGTTGCTCAGTTGGTTGTACCTCCTCTGAAACATTTGGACTAGCTGATTATTTTCCATTCTCTTTCCTTCTATTTTTTTTCAGCTCTTTGGTTTCTTTTTGACAGGGAAAACAGAGGTCTTATTTTATGTGAGTTTTGTGGTGAGGGAAAACAGATTATCATCATTCCCAGTGACACAACTTCTTTCTTTTCCATTCATGATGCATTCTCCACTGTCACAACTGAATTAGTTTCATTGATTTATCTTGTTTACCATGCCTTCTGTAACTGGTTGACTATAATTCTGTCCACCATTGAACCAATTGCACTAATTGTTTATACTGTTACAGAAAATATTGTGAGAACAAAATAAATGAATTAGTCCATGATGCCATTACAGCTGCAGCATTGTATCAGTCTTCTGAAATATTAATAGATTTTTATGAGACAAGGAGGGCTGGAGCCAATAAAAATCTCCAACACACGAAAATTTGAATAATCATGGCCATATGGAATTCTGTTGCCTTATCCTTGTAGCAATGCCATAGTCATGGCTGCTCTCAGTTTTTAACATTTGCAATGAACTTTTTAATTAGCAGTAACAGAGGAATCCTCTAGCTCATTTGTTAGTTAGAAGCACAGCTTCTGGCTAGTACTAGGTTGAAGATAATTGATTTATATTTCAAAGCGGTACATTGAATACATTATTACATAAAGATGATCTAGTGAAATAATCTCATTACAAGGATGATATTGCAAAATTTATCTTTAATAGGTTGTACAAAAACTAAAAGTTAAGGGGTTTTTTTCACATTATAAAATTCACTGCAATATTTTTATTCAAAACCTGCTTTGCTGACAGTATTTTTCAATATAAAAGGTGTTCTGCAGGCTTTTCAATGCTGAATATTTCAAGAGACGGGGTTTTGAAAGAAGGGCATACCTGTGCTTTTACGCTTGCAAAAGTAAGTCTGTAGCTAATAAAGTCTTTGCCATCATTCAAATTGTTTTTGTCATCAGTTATTTTTTAATAGACCATTTTTGCAATTATTGTTCCCAGATTTACAGTGGTCTCAGGTAACTGTTCTTCAGGCTTGTGGAGTTTGGGCAACCAAGGATTTCACATATTCTCTGGTTTAATTAAAATATATTTCCCCCAAACTTCAGGGATCTCACTTGTCTTTGGGAAAAGTTGCCTGGTTCTCTTCTCACAGCTTCCCCAACTCATCAAGTGCCCACTCAAAGGTCACAACCACCACAGCAACACCAACAGCCCTTGGAGCTTAGGCTTAGACCATCCTTTTCCTGACCATCTCTTGGATCTTAATGCCAGTAAGGCTCTCAACTCTGGGGAGAGTAGCTGACAACAGCATAGGCAGTGGGATGTCCTTTTTTGCCTACTTAAGTTCTGCAATTTAGCAGAGAAAAGGCATGGATTTTTTCCTAGAGGTCAGGTTGAAAGATCCAAGTATGAAAATTCATTGTGTGCCTGTCAGGTACAAGAGGTGAAGATTCGCTGGTGAAATTAAGAGGGTTTTAAAATAAATAGGTTGTGATAAGGCCTAATTGGATAATGTTCTGTTCTGGATTTCATCATGATGCTTGATTTAGTCAATTACTCTTTTATTAGATTGTTTTACTGAAATAATGATGACTTTTATATGTTGTATCATAGGATATTTGTGCTGTCCAGATTTGCTCTCTAAAGGAGCATTGAAATGTCAAGTGTGATTTTAATTAGGTCTAGGGAAATAATTTGAACTCTAGTTATAAACATGGAAACAGCTGAATTAATGAAAGTTGTGTAGGTTACTTCTTACCTTACAGAGTATGGGCATAAAAAGCAGAGCAATTAATTACACTTAAGGACTACTTCCAAGCACTTCTTTTTTCTAAGGTAAATTTAGGAAAACCCAGGGGGTGTAGCATAATCAGTGCACCAGTGCTGTAGCCTTTTATGTGATAAGGAAGGAACTTCAGCATTCAAAACTCCGTGATTAACACTGAAATAAGGTTAGTAACCTAGCCAGCTAAGGAGCCGGCTGTTACTAATAGACGACACTTAACACCTCTTTAGACCTTTGCTCTGTTCCTATGAAGACTCTCACTCATTATTGGGAAGCTGAAACAGCCCTTCAATCGCCTACTTTATAGTTTTGTGTAGCCAGCACTAAAAACATGTTTAGATTTTTTTTTTTTTTTTCTTTTTGGTGAGAGTTTGGATGATAGAAATTCCGAAAACTGAAAAAAACCTTACATCAGAACGGCCACTCTGGAGTCTGGATACACAATATAGCATCATCAGAGTTTAGTGAAATTTCAAAAGTCAAATATATAAAACATTCTGTCTAAAGCTCATTGCAGTGACAAATTGTTACATCCATTCACTTTTCACTCATTTTTCAGGCAAACTCAGATTTAAGGCTATTTGATGTGATTCAAAGGCCTTTTTCTGTTAACAAAATTCAGTTCAGGTTTAATTATACCACTCACCTGAGGCTTGTTATGGATGTACGTAAATGTTAGTACAGGGGAAGAAAAACAAAACTGTCTTAACAACCAGCAGTGGTCTTGGGCTTCTAAAGTTGTTGAATGTTTTCTATATTTACTGAAATTATGCCAAGACTGAGTTTGTTTAATCTTATTATCCTTCTTTTAACTAACAAAGTTTAAAAAATATTTTTTCCTCCTTTTTACTCTTTTCTCTGACTACCCACCCCATTTATTTTTAATCTATTGCTCCCCTGAATTGAAAATTTATAATAGTGCTGGAGTGAGGTGCTTGGAATACAGATTTTATGCTTTATTTGAAAAGCAAATAGAACAGGTGTTCTTCTTCCCATGACCCTGTCAACAGCACTTACGAGCTTTATTTTTTTTCTCCAGAAAATACACACTTACAGATTAATGTTTCTTGATTATTTTTTCTTTTTGTTCTCTCTTTGTGTTCTCTTTAAAATTTATTAAAAAAGAGAATAACTAGCAACATATCATACTCAGTGATTGTTGGTACATTTAAATGCTTGTAAACTGGTGATAATTTTTTGTTTCCTCTAGTCTGAGCAAAACAGATTGTATTTCAAGGGCCCTCAGTCCTGTCACATTTAGGTCATTCAATCTGATTTTTTTTTTCTTTTTTTTTTTTGCTTGGGTTGGTGCACAATTACTCTGATTTTTAAAATTTTTGAATTCGTACCAAAATATTATATGTCATAATTTATATTTTGCAACAAAAAGAAAACTTAAGAAGAAGAAGCCGCCTCTTTTTATCTTCACATTTCCTCCACATAGGTTGATCTGTTTTTACAGGTATTATAGATCTGAAATTCTTGGACTTTTTAAAAAGACCCTACAGAATTTACTGTTATGACACAGTAGAAAGCCAACTCCATAGTCACTGAATCCAATAAAGTCAAATGCAGCCTTCATAAGTTTATCAAATCATTCAAGAATTTCTTACTACTCCAATGCTACCTGAAGCATGGCTATAGGGCTTCACCCTCCTGATGATTAGAAATCTTTTTATGTGAACCAATTTAAATATATCTATAGACAGCTTGTTCCTGCTAACATTGCTTTTTAGCAGTTCTTTTCTTCAGTATTTACCTTTTATTGCCTTTAAGGTGAATAACCTTATCCTGTCAGTTTGTATTTTTCTGTTTTAAGATGAGCAACTCTTGCAGGCTCCTTACTATAGTTCCTTTTACCTCACTCACCTTGCTCTTTTATTGCACCCTGTTGCAGATGAAAGATGTTTTTTTCAAGAACACACAATCAAAACTTTGCACAGTATTCTACCCAAAATAGCTGGGTTTCCTGTTGTTGTTTGTCCTCAGTGTGTCATCGGTGACATGAGGATTTCTGAAAAATAACTAGCAGATAATTTTCTTTCACCATCTTTTCCAACTGAGCGATTTCCTATTTAACTACACCACTTTCCATCTTTCCAGTGCTCACTGCTTTCTTGCTCTTCCTGTCTGCTGTTCTGAGTCTACTGTGTTCTGACAGTACCTCTTAGCAGTGTGTCAACAGCAATTTTCTGTGCCAACCTCATTTATGAAAGCACAGTATAAAGTGGTCTGAAAGTCAGTTTCAGAGCAATATCATCATTGATATTACTCCAACCTACCCCCAGAATCTGTTTAATTCCTTTCCAAACTACCAAATACTGTCTAATTCTAATAATTGGTTTGTTGGTTGCCTTTATTTTTGGTTTGTTGTTTGGGTTTTTTTCTGCCTGTATGTGATCTGAGCTGTCTATATACCTGTTATTTTCCTCCTCCCTTTTCTTCTTCCAGCAAGATTAATGGACACTCCTGGCTGCTGAGCAGCTCTGCAGCTGTTCCCCTTCCTCTGCCTCCTTTGAGCACAGCACAGTCCATGTTCTGTGTCCCAGCATGGGTACATGACCTGCAGTTCCAGGGGCCTCGTACAGACTAACCTGTTATCTTCAGGGTCATATGAACCCCTGCTGGATCCAATGCTTTAATGTGGCTCTTGTTCATAAAAGACCTTTACCAGTATAAATAGGTGAGTTACTCACAGCATTAAGAATTGAGAACAAATTCTGCATAAAAGCTTGTATTTTTAAGCAGCTATCCAACTGTGGAATAAACTCATAGATACAGCATCTGAGCATCCAAGCTTTTGGGTTTTATATTAATGGGGACAACTTTTGTTTAATTTTACCACCATCTCCAAGTCTGATCTATATATAATACCCAGCAAAACAGATCTCAGTTAGTCTGCTGTCTAGATTTAAGCCTAGGAAAGTCTAGGAAGTCAAAATATGCACATATTGGGTGTAAAATACCTTAAGCCTGTGAGGGACTAAAAAGACCTAATAACATCAGAGAAAGTTGTGCTTCGATGATTTTGGAAACTGAACCTTCGTCAGAGAAAATTAAGTTAAAGGATCAATAGAGATAGATTATTTTCAACAGAAAACATGGATTTATTTTGTTTCTCATGCTATTTACAGGAATGTTTACTATCTTGTTTAGGCTTTTTTTTCATTTTTTTTAAAGTATCTAATTGTTTTAGCATCAGCTTATACTCTGATGGGTAGAAATAAGGCAGGACATCACTGTATCTGTAAACACTGTGCCTCTGCCTTCCAGTGACTGTTTGGGACCCACAGCCTCTCATTTAAACAGTTTAAGAGCAGGGGGAAAAAAAATTCTTTATCAGGCCTGTTTTATGAAGTCGTTGGACTTCCACAGGCAGTGGAAAGTGGAAAAGGAGGAGACAAAAGGAGGTTATGCACTTCCCACGTGGTGTGGTCCTGCAAAAAGTACATGTCGAGGTTTGAAAAACAAACCAGTGAGAGACTCCAAGTCAGAAATACAATTTAATAGGAAAAGAAAAAAAAAGTAAAATAAATGCAGTAGTAGAAAAACCACTGACAGAGTCAGAATACAACCTGACACCCTGTTGGTCACGGTGTTGGTAGCAGTCCGAATGAAGTCCTGTTGGAAGTGGTGATCCTGTAGAAGGGGCTGCTCTTGGAAGGTCCAGCAGTGGCTGTGTAGCTCTCGTCCTCTGGGAATCCAGTGGAAAAAGCTGCTTGTGGTGTTTGAAATCTCAGTTTATATCCAGGATGGAATGCTTGGTTCCTCCCTGTGGGTGGAGCATCTCACAATGGGATGATGTAATTTTGTCAGTCACGTGGTGAGGCCTTGATGGGGCATAAACATAAGATAGTCTCGAGGGGGTTATCTGTGAGTCATGTGGCAAAACCTTGATTGACCCATTAACAGAAGATGGTCCGGAGGGAAGAGGCAGGCAACACTGCCCACCTTTCAACAGCTCTTGTAGATGGTAATGGAATACACTGCAACCCAGGACAGTACACAAGACAGAAACTCAGTGATTTGTGGAGGCAGCTGGGTGGGTATGTGTGGTTGGGAGAGATAGGACAGACTTCTTCTGTGAACCTAAAGAGAGCCACAAATGTTTTTATTTAGCTTCTCCAAACTCCCTCCAACATTTTGTGAAAGAAGGAAAATATAACCTTCTGTTACCGGTTGTTTCTAGAAAAAGAATTGTCATCTCTCTTGAGGGCAGACGACCAGACTTTGTGTAATACTTCTCTTTCTGGAGATGGGAAGCAGGAGATTGGCTTCTTTAAGAGGCACAAGATAGGTCCTTTAGGTGGAATTCACCAATTTTTACAGGTGGATTTTATCCCATGAATCAACAAAACTAGACCCGAATTCTCATGTCTATATTTGGGGACTATCATCCCTGAACTGATGAAAAACCCAGCATCTCTATTTATTCCATAGAAGTTAGAGTCAAAATTTGCTCCTGTAATGTAATAGAGGTTTTGAAAACTTTTGACAAAATTGGAAATAAAGATTTTTGCTTTAGCTCTGTTTAAAAATACTGCAAATGAAACAATGAAAACATATGAACTTCATTTGATATTTGACACTTATCTGATTTCTTGATGCCTTGTTAAGATAATCAAGTGCATTTTTCCCTGTTACGTCATTGTGCTTCTCTTTGAAAATTATGAAAAAGTATTTTGGCTTTATGAACTGTGTTTTATAGCTTTATATGGGAATTTTTTGCAGTACTTCCATCACTTAAGTCACTCACTGAACCCAGTAATTATTATTACTCAGCACTGGTGAGGCCACACCTCAAATCCTGTGTTCAGTTTTTGGCCCCTCACTACACGAAAGACATTGAGGTGCTGGAGCGAGCCCAAAGAAGGGGGCAGCAGAGGGGATGAAGGGTCTGGAATACAAGTTATGTGTGCTGAGGCTGTTTAGCCTGGAGTAAAGGAGGTTCAAGGGGGACCTTATAACTCTCCACAACTGCCTGAAAAGGGGTTGTAGACAGGTGGGTGTCTGTCTCTTCTACCAGGTAACAAGTGATAGAACAAGAATAAATGGCCTCAAATTGTGCCAGGAGAGGTTTAGGGTCTATATTAGGAAAATTTTTTCATGGAAAGAGTTGTCAAGCACTGAAACAGGCTGCCAAGAGAAGTGGTGGAGTCACCATCCCTGGAGGTATTTAAAAGATATGTGGAGGTGGTACTGGGGGATATGGTTTAATGGTGGACTTCGCAATGCTGGGTTAATGGTTGGTCTCAATGATTTCAACAGTCTTTTCCAACCTATATGATTCTGTGATTCCCTAATTTCCTTTTCAGGTTGAGATATCCAGGGATAATTTGGATTACTGGCTAATCATATTGTAGAGATAGTACTGTGCAGTATTCATTCTGTCATTTTTTGTGTTGTGGGTTGAATACAATTTTCTTTATAAGACAAAGCGAAAATCCAGTATGAAGATATTGGCAAAAAAAAAGTCATCCCTAAGATGGGAATAAAATGTAGCCAGTGTTCTGACACACTGTAGTTTATATTTTTTAAAAGTGTTATATGTTTATTAATGGAAACAGGAATGAGACTGAAAATATATGCTAAATCACACACTACTGAATATTTGTGCAAGTACTGAAATTCCACCTGTTTGTTCAATTTAAAGGTTTTCTTTCCACATGTCACTTTCCACATTTCCAAAGATTTATTTTCATACTGTAACATCAGATCCAGAGCATTATCTGAAGGGCATGAGCTTTCTTAAAGTTTTGTTGATTTGTCACCTAAGCAGATAACTGAGTTGCAAACAAAGCTCAAGCTTTGCAGAAGCACCTTGGATATTTGCTACCCAGTGAGATTTAAGGATCTATCTCCACAAGGTACGTCTCTAAGTTCCCTGGCAAAATATATCAACTCTCCCTTTAGCTTCTTCACCTGTATTTTCTTATGTCTCAGCAGAAGTGAGAATTTGTGAAAGCAACCTTTAAAGATTTTTTCCCTTATACATCACCCCCATAATTTTCTGTTAGAACACTGCTTAGACTGTCATTAATAAAAGCCTATCTACATGGAAAAACACACCTTTAATATGTGTAATTTATATTTGAAATCAAAACCTTTGCAAAATTACTTTATATCACTAGGACAAATTCTCCTGGGTGCCAATATTAACAGGACTTTACCCATGTCTGTCAAAAGAGAAGGAAAAATTTTGTGTCGAGGTTGATTATCATATTAAACCAGTGTGACAATGGCAGAAGTATGAAGTTGATGGCCATAAGTAAAGGTGCATTGTATGAACCCTAACGTCTTTTAATTGTTGCTGCATTACCAGGGAGAAACAATTTTAATTTTTTTCTAGTGCAAAGCATTCACAAGTCTCCCTGGACTCACTGGGTTGTTGGTGTGACACTCTTTTTGAGAGCTCTCAGCCTGCAATGGAATGTTCCCTCTCTTGTGTCTCGATCACAAATCCTCTTCAGTTCACTAGCATATCATTGGAATCTGGTGTTTAATTCAGACTAGCAGGTAAGAAAAAGACTATTAACCAAAAAAGACATATTAACCAAAGAGCTAGGAGATGCGAATAGGTGCCATAAAAATTCACCACCAAGACAGTGGGAAGAACAGAACTTTCAGTCAAGACAATGGAAAATAAAAGTAATGGTGCTTTTAAACTCTTTAGAAAGCTCTGTTACAAAGTATCTTGTGATAATTTAGGCTGGAAAGATGTAATACTTACAGAGTTAAACAGCTTTCAGAATTCACAGAAATTACTAGCCTAACAAGGAAAGAAGTCTTGTTTTGTTAGTAGTTGAGATTAAAGACATAGAAATAGCTTAGAATTTCAATTGCAGTTGAAAAATCCTTGAGTTTTCATTCCCCAGTAAAGGGAAAATGCTCCCTCTCCCCTTTTTTTTAACTATCCTTTCCTGCTTGCCTCTACTCTTTTCATACCTGTAAGCCACCTATATTGCTGTACACAATAGACACATGCTGGCTGTGTTCAGATAACCACTCAGATGCTAGCTGAGTTTTCAGTGCCTAATTGTGGGACAACAGCGAGCAGAGTTTAGGGATTTGTCCACTTTCCTGATAAACTAGACACAAGAGCACTCAACAAACACTTTCAAAATTATTAAATCCACTTACCCTCTTTGACTGAAACCTGTCTTTTGTCACAGCAGCTGCAGTAACCTTTCCTCTCCACTGCCTTGGGCATAGTTTAATGCAGAAAGGGTAGTGTTAAAAAAGAAAGAAAGAAAGAAAGAAAGAAACAATAAAGAAAATCATTCCCTCTGCTGTGGTGAAAAAGTTCTTGGAATTCAGAATAAATACTCATGGACAATTGATACATTAAACAGAATTTGGAGTCAGTCAGCAAAACACATCTGCTGTGCCCTAGAAAGAACTACAAAAGCACCGTGTGTTCTTAACCCCTGGGCATTTAAATCTAATCTTCAGGAAAAAAAAAAAAAGCCGCCTTGTAGAGGAATAATTTTCTCAACTGTCTCTAAAAATCAGGTTTTTGAACTCTGTTAATCAATCTAAAATGCAGTGCTTCCTATTCGTTTGTACAGGGAATGATGAAAAGAATGGAGCACATCTTCACTTTTTACTGTGCATAGAGTCAGGGAACCTCACTGAGTACTGAAGCATTGTAGAAACCTTGGCTCCCTGGCTTCACTGTATTTGCAGTAGTCCAGAAACAAAAGAATAATTAGTCACCTGAAAAAAAATGAGCAATTACATAGTATTAAATAAAGTCTGTTTTCACAGAACACCAGCTTACTGTATGTTTTGGTCCATGGATGGAATTTTCTGTACCTTCTTATAAAAGACAGTATGATTTCCCATGTTTTCCTTCTTTTCTTTTGTAACTGAAAGGCTAAATGAAACTCTTATGGAAAGCATTCAGGATTTTGAGCAGCCATTGAATTTTTGAAGGCAGAGAGGCTATTCAGCATTTCAATTGGCATTCTTTAACTTTAGGGCTGGGTGGCTGTGCAGGGCATTGTTGGGAAATGTATTGATCTGCTAACATATTTGCTGGAACAGGTTTTGTTTTTCCTGCTTGCCTGAAACACTTTGTCACTGCTTTGGTATTTTGTCTCTGCTGTCAAAGACTTCCCTCCACACCACTGACACATAAGGAAATAGTATTTCACCCGTGCAAGGTGAACATGAATGTGCACTTGATCAAATGAATGAGTATGCTCACAAGTGGGATTTTTGTTCCCCTGTACTGCTGCTTCTCACACCTTGTGTTCATGCTTTCTCTGTGGACTGTTTAATGCTATGCAGTAATAACAAGTGTTTTAGCCTTTTGCCTTTGAGTCTTATATGGTTTCTTGGGGTCTAACACAGCACATTTTCATGGCTGGAGTTCAACCTTTGTTCAAGTAATTCAGTTCATTTGACAGAACAGAATACTGGAAAGGAAGAACCATCTGTAGGCAGTAGTTTCCACATCAAATGAAGTAAAACAACAAAAATCAGCTTGCTTTGTCAATCTCATTTGTCAGTAATCCATATTATACTAATTCACAGAATCTGACTGAAGTGATGGTCACAAACCAAGAGCTTTGCTTTAGTGAAGAAAAGTTTAGTTTTTTGTTTTTTTTTTTTTTTTTTTGGATAGGGAAGATTTTGAAATATTTAGGGTATTTTTCTTGGAAACAGTAATAAGTGGACTTCATTATGACCTAGTGAATTTTATAATTGATGCAAACAAACCCCAACTGGACGTGTGTCTTAAACTTCGACTTCTTTCAAATTGGTGCATGGCAAGTACAGATAGTGTTCCTAAGTGCTAATCATACCTTCACGTTAGTGTTTTGAAGCTTTTGGATTTTGATGTGCTCAAAGTCATTACAGAATAGAGGGCTAAGAGAAAGAGGGTTTGTGTTTTAGGTTTATTTGCATAAACTAATGACTAATTGTGGAGACTGGGGAAATAAAGGAGATGAAAAATCTTGGATAAAAGCACACAGCTTCTTATTTCCATCATCCCATCATGATTTCAGCACCTGGACTAGTATTTGATTGCTGTAGAAATACACCTACTAGATGTAGAGGAATTTTATAGCCTAGTGGACTAAACATGAGCTAAACCTCTTCCATAGCCTAAGTACAGAATAAATATTCCTTGGACTTCAGCATTCAGTCTTCATGATATATCTTTCTTCAGTAGCAAGGGAGCTTGCATCAATGACTCTAATATAGTTGTTTCTGACACCCTATCCCTACAGAAAACATACGAGCACCGAGGAAAAATCACATTTCTGTGTTATGAGTGATTACAACCTTTTTCATCTTCTTCTGCATTTGCCCTTAAGTTTCTTACTGATGCTTTTTGTAACAGCAATTATAACATCTAAAAATCCCTGGATTTTTACAGAATTATTTAACATTTTTCCCAATAAAAACAGCTAACAGATTGTCTTCCTGTCACAGAGGTGTTGTGAAAATGAATTAACAGCTATGAAGGGATAATAAAAATGGAACAGTGCAGAACAGTGCCTTATGGTCATTAGGTGCACATATCCATACAATGAACAAAACAGAGAGCCATGTAATTTAGAAAAAATTTACCAAGAACAATATAACAGAAGAGAGCACATAATATAGAGGTTTGAATTCTACCTGAACTCAGACCAAAATTTAGTTTAAATTATTACCTTAAAAAATTAATTTTTACTATTGCATTGTATTAATATATTTTTAAACTTCCTTTCTCTAGGGAATACACTTTCATAGAAAGAGCAAAAAAAAAATGGTTTTATGTAATACTGTTAATAGAATATTAAGTTATGGTGGTGCTGTCCATGCAGAACAAGTCAGCTCTGTTGCTTCTCCTCTTTCCAGCTTTTCTGGTAAATGAATATTCTCAAAATCACTGAAATTATACATAAAATAGGAACTGGGATTTATTGGACAATGAACTGGGAATGAAAAGCCAACTCTGCTTCACCCAAATGAGCATCTTAATCTCTTAATCCTTGAGGATCAGAGATATTTCAGACTAGCAAAGAACTTCTAAGGGTGTTTTTTTAACCAATCCAGTTTCTACCTAAAACTGACTCAGCAGAGGAGGTGGGGTTTGCGTTATGATGTTAGTATTTTCAAAGTAATACTTTCCCTGAAAAATTTCTGATACTTAATCAATAAATATAAAATGTTTCATGTCTTTTAACATAATCCCTCTTTGTCTAAACAAATGTGTTTCGTTTGCACAAGTAAGCAAATAGTTTGGGCCCTGCTGGTGACATGCTGGTCTCAGCCATGAATCTTATTATACAAAAAGTATTGATGTTGCAGCTGATGCTGGTACTAGCAATTGTAAAGAAATGGGTAAATAAGTAATAAAGGATATTTCACATTGACTTCTCCAGCAGGTTTGCAAAACATGAAAAAGTTATTTAAATAACCACAGCCATATAATGAAAATATAAATTAAAATACTTATATTTCATTCTAACTTCCTGAAAATGAAATAGGCATATGTCATCTCATGTACTCTTTCTCTAATCTACCATATAGAAAAGCATCATTTGGGCAGGGTTTTTTTTTTCTCTTTCCTTTTTCTTTTTCTTTTTCTTTTTCTTTTTCTTTTTCTTTTTCTTTTTCTTTTTCTTTTTCTTTTTCTTTTTCTTTTTCTTTTTCTTTTTCTTTTTCTTTTTCTTTTTCTTTTTCTTTTTCTTTTTCTTTTTCTTTTTCTTTCTTCTTTTTCTCTTATTAAAATTTTTTTTAAGGGCACTTACTAATAATATTTTGTTTTAAATTAACGTTCTGAAAATTACCTTTTCAGTCCCTGGACTGCACTTCTTCCCATGGCTCATCTACCCTGCAGTGCTATTTCCATTCTTGATGCCGTACTCCAGGCTGAGACTGTCAGTTGTACTTTAGTCTCACTGACAGAGAGAGAAATCCCATGGTTGCCACTGTCAAGAACATTTCTCTGCCTTCATTCCACAGGGACATCAACAAGATGTCTGTTCCCTCTCTGTGCGCTCCTGTGTCACAGGGGTGATCACCTAAGCTTGGGCTGCCTTTGCTTCTCCCTTCCATTGACAGCCACTGCTTGACATGTTATCATCATGCATGCAGAATCCTGCTCCTCTCACGTGCTAAGGTCTAGCTCAACAACAAAAACCTTCAGTCAGTCCTTCCACCTCCCAGGCACTGGGAAAAAAATAAATAACTGAGCAATAACCACTGTCTCAGAATCAATTTCTGAAATGGTTTCTAGTCCCGGAGAAGGAAATATAAATCTTAGAAAGGCAACCTAGAAGAAACAGCAACACATAATGCAACTCCTTTTATTTATATATGCTGAATATTTACTATTTCCATGATAAAGACAATGTTGTTTTAGTCTACACACAGATCCTATAAAACATCATACAAAACTGCTGCAAAATTGAAAAATAATCTGGCAAGGTCAAATTAATCAGATGTAAAATGGTTCTACGCCTCCAGTTTGAATTCAAGGTATTCTTTTATTTTTGGTGTGGAACAGGACCTGTTACTGAACATACCTTTCAAATTCTAGTATCAGCTAATTCTTCCTCATCTTCCATGCTTGTACTTTTGCCCTTTCCTTCCCCTCCCGACTAGCAGTGTCCCAATACTTCATCCTTACTGCCTAGCTGATCTCTCCTGTCTCCCTTTATTTCCCTGGACATTTAATATTTCTGGATATGGTCAGACGTAGTTTTTGAGAGATCCCAGCAAAAATATAATTAAACTTGGTTCAAAGTCAAGGACTTCACACTGACAACACTTTGCCATCAGCCTCCTCCTGTTCATTTATTACCATGAAGGGGCTTTTAGCTGAAGTACCTCAGGTGACTTCAGCCGTGCAGGAGACACGAAAAGAGACAGGCTGTTTCTTGCCTAGATGAGTACCAAACCACTTAAAAAGTCATTTAAAAGGTCAAAACAAACTACTCTCTGCATGAAATGCTGCTAAAGAAGTGGGCTGGAATGTTCTACTCCATCTACAAATGGTAAGTGGTTTGAAGGAGTGCCCCATGTAGAAAGCAGTGCAGTAATCTCCATTTGAGGTAACAAAGGTGTAGGGAAAATGAGGATTGTCTTTTTGCCAAATATTCAAGTAAGCCCACTTGACAGCCACTGTTGCAGAACCCAGTATGACCAGGCAATGGAGTGCTGCCCCCTGAGTACCTCACAAGAGTGATTGAAAAAGCACCAGGCATCATATTAGCACTCCAATCAACAAAGCTACAAAAATAAATCAGTTCTGTTTCTTTTTGTCTACTTGCATCATGAGCATATAAGTAGAATCTAATCCTATAATTGTTTTCATGTTAGTATCTTCCCATTAATCATACATTAATTTATATTTGGACTTTTATTTCACCTGAATCCAGTTAATTTTCCCTTTGGTGCTTTTCAAGTGTTTCACATGAAGCCTAGCTTATTCTTTCTTTTCATGTTCTACTTTATCTTGCCGTTTTTGCTTACTACCTTATTTCTCTTTGTTCCCCATAACCATTCCTGTTCTCTTACTTACTTGTTTTATTTCATTTTTTGTAATTTAATTTATTCTATCTCCCATTCCCAGTCTATGCATTTCTTCCCCTTTACTATCCATTCAGTCCACCAGGACTATTCCCTTCTAATAGTTCAGCCTATAGTATTCATTTCCTTTTCCCATTTTAGTTCATTAATAATGGATAAGGCATTCCCTTGCAATTTCAAAACTTACCCATTTTAGTTTACTCTCAAGTAGTTGAGGCTGCACAAGAAAAGAAGTTAATTGCATTTCACTGGAATCAGAATACAAATAACTGGGCAAAACTTGGAACCAGAAAAGTAGCAAAATGGAAGGAAATTAAATGAGGCGAGAGATGGACTAAAAGGTAGCAGTGGGTAAAACAGCACCTAAGTATGAAAGGGATACACAAATACCTGGAAAAGTGACTGAACTAGAAATAAACCAGGGAATGAAGTCAAATTATCTAGAAAGGGAAAGGTGTAAATACAGCCCAAATTCAAACTGAGAGAAGAAAAAGATATCCACGGGAAAGGGACTAAACCTGGTGAGACAAGGG
>VZRO01007445.1:3008645-3038409 GCA_013397915.1 Daphoenositta chrysoptera | reverse complement strand
TTTTTTTTTTTTTTTTTGTTAATAAGTCTGGATGCACTGAATTTGCAAAGGAAAAAAAAAGGAAGGAAAAAAAACTGTGGACAGAGAGGATTAGAAGTTAGGATTTTCCCAACATGTTAAAATATAAGTTTGCAGAAGTACACCTGGAGAAGCCAAAAACTGATCGTGTATCTAGGTTTCACAGCAGTGCAATTGATTAATATAGTCCTAGTATGTGCAGCAAGGGAAAAAGTTGATGCAGAGCTTTTAAAACATTTCTGTGAGCTCAGCAACAACAGTCAGTGTACTCAAAGGTAATAGAATTTTAAATGGAAAGTAAATACTAATATACTTGCTTAGCATGAAAGAGAGTGACAAAGCACGACTCCAAGTTATTAATGTCTATAAAAATAAGGCCAAAGATTAAAGAGAAATGTTTTTTTCTCAAATATACTCTCAAGCAGACTCAAAATCTGTTCCATGTTTGAAGCAGAACATGGTGAAATATCTTCTTCTTTAGAGGAAGATAAGCAAATTCAGAATCTTCACATCACAATTGCACAGCACAGGCTGAAAGGATGATGTTCAGCTTTCTCTGGAGGGAGAAAGGAGACTCTTGATTGTTCTCTCCACAAGCTGTGTTTTGCATACTTCATTCCTTTCAGTAGTTAAAACTGAACTCTAAAAAGCAGGAGAGCTTGTATACAAGGTCAAAATAATATCAAAACAATTCTTCTCTACTGCATACAATGGAGTAGCTATAAAATGTTTCCAAGTATCTCTTAATAAATGTCAGGCCCATAGAAAAAGACGAAAAGCTACAAAGAAACAGTAAAAGGCATGAAGGGCTAGCACTGGGTTTATAAGTGTGTATAGACAATGTTAGACAGACATTGCTCTAATCTGTTTCTGTATTTAAATTTACTCTAATAACTTGTCCTTCTCCTCCTTACTTCCACTACAAATGACTATATGCAGATTGGTAATTCAAGTAATGTTTGTAAGTCTCTGCATATCTCAGCTCCCTGATCCCATGTCAGGCTCACGCCTATCTATGAATCAGTTGCATTCACCCCTTTTATGTTTATGATGTGAAGGAAGGAAGTTTAGACATTCGCAGGGCAAGGAAGGCCCTGTGTACTCTGTCCGTGTCTCTGACTTTCACAAATGGAAAACTAAGGTCCTGGAACCCACAGTGGGATAACACGTGTATGAACACATACACTGCGTGTTCTAAGAACTGCTGTGGAGAGGTGAACATTCTCTGAAGTTGTCCTTACCAGAAGCAGCCATGATACAAATATTAGGAAATAAATTTGTGAACAAATTCCCCAAATACATAGGAATCCCTAGGTTCTGCACCAGCAATCTTGGTGAGTGAACTCTTGGTTCCACATGCTCCAGCTATCCTTACTGAAAAACTTAAATGAGCTGGAGGCAAAAGAGAGGGGGGAAATACACCTAGTTCTTACTGAGTCCACCAGATAGCATGACTCTTCTCTGCCTCCACCCTGCCCTTGTCCATACCCCAGCACACGTCAGCCAGCTGCCAATCTCTGTGCATACATCAACCTGTTCAGTCCTTTGTGAATCAGTTCAAGTCCACTGCAGCACAATGGAGTGCAACGCAGAGTTGTCAGCTGCTGCACCACAGCAACACTGCTTTGTAATTGGAATACTATACCAAGCCTGATGCCTTTGTGTTCGACAAGCAGCTTAGGCTTGCACATGAAAGGTAAATATCTTCCAGAAAATTTATATTTAAATTAGGTAAAAGTATTTATATTACCATCAGTTTTGGTATCTCTTGATAGTTTAAGTTCTTCTAATTGATCTCTATAAATGCTTTAGCAAATTTTTTAACAGCTCAGAGATGACTTTAAGTGTTTGGTTAACAGTAGTTTTAACAACAAAGGAAATGATTGCTTATATTGTTTGGGTTTTTATTAAATCATGGATTACTGCATTTTCCTAAAATTAGATAATCCCATAACAATCATCCTTACAAAACAAAATAACAAGTAAATTATTTTATCAGTCTTTACACGTTTATTCCCGCAGTTCACTCTCTCTTAGCTACACGCTTCACTCATAGACAAGTGCTCCATTCAAGGGCATGATGGTGCACTACTCAGCAATACTTAGTCCATTATTTATTCACTAAGTGCTAACTTGGAAAATGAAATGTGAAGGACTATAGCTTTCAATCTTTAACAGTTTCTCCTAGGTTATTTCATCTTAGTTTTTTGTTATTCTTTTCAATATTTTCAGTGCAAACCTTTTTCTCATGTTAAATTCCGTAGAATGGGATTTTTCAAGGTATAAAGGCTCAAACCTCTTCCCTGTATGCCCATTCTGTTTACAGTCCTGAAGAATTTCTGGTGCACTTCTTAAGGATTGTTCTCCTGATGTCTCTCTTCCTCACGTCAGCCCCAGGGGCTGTGAGCTCCTGCCCCAGTGCCACCGCAGCAGGGCCAGTGCCCAGGGAGCTGTGGGACACTGGGGCTGGGACTGCCTGGTGTTTTCTTGCTGCCCTGCTGCTGGCTGGGACAGTGGGACCATCCATGTCCGGGAAACTTTGCCCTGGAGGGTCCCACTGCTCCTGGCCCAGGGCAAACCCTGGGCCCACTGTGCCCTGAGAGCTGCTGCTTTCTCTGGTGAGTTCTCCCTTTCTATGTCTTGAATGCAATTACACTTTTTTTATCTTTTTTTTTTTACCTTATTTAAACAGATAATACCACAAGTCTGAGCACAACAGGGGAATTTGTTTTCTTCATGGCAGAAGAGGACTGTGCTCACCTCTGCTTTGCACTGCATCTACTGGGCAGTCAATTAAAACACAGTAATATCAATATATATGACCTAGGGATTCATCCTGAAAGATCATAATAGTTGCCTGTAAATTGCAGGCTGCTGGGCTTTCCCATAACCCCTTGAATTTAATGGCTGCTCTGTACCAAGCAGTGAAACAGCCTTTTATTTATCTATACATTCAGTCTACACTAAGCTGTGATTCTCCAAACAACCATAAATAGATTGGGATTGCATTCCTTGTTAAATGAGAAAATCTGTACCTATTTCAAGAAATTTTGTCATAAGTTATTGTGTGGGTAGTCCACTAGGGAAGAACAGGGATGCTGCACAGCATCGAGATGTTTCATATGGAGCTGAGTTAGAAAGAGTTATTTCTGCCCTTAAATCCAAAATACACAGTGTCTTCAAAGCATTAATTAAAAGCAGCTGAAGGAACAGATAAAGACACAAAGGCCCATCGGAAGAGAGTTTTATACTAACTGAACATGAACAGCCTATTTTCTTTTCTGCTTAAACAGGCTCTTATATCTGAACAGCCAGATCAAAAGCCAACTGACTGAGTGCCAGTTCAACAGCTTTAGAGGGTTCTGCCATCTGCGGATGAGAGGCTGTCAGCGTGTTTAATCTCAGCGCATGGGCTGGGAAGGCAATACATCCCCTAATGGCAGCTACACTGGAACGACTTGTGGCTTCCTCCTCCTACGGCAAAGTGGAATTATGAATCTGAACAACAGGCTATAAAGTATTTTATTATGTGGTCATAAGTGTCACTTTCTATGAGGAACAGAGTGGTAATTTAGTGTGTTAAATGATCACTTAGTGAAATCACACGTAACCATGAGCTCTGAACTAACCTTAATTGAAATGATCTCAAACTATTCAGTCCTTTAGTGCGGGTCTGTTTGTGTATGTGCATACACTTGTGAAATATTGATGTTTAAACTCCATTCGCGTCTGGACAGCAAAGAAACCTTGGTCCTGTTGATTGTTATGGTGCCAGAATTCCAACTCTTCCTGGCAAATAAGAAAAAAAGAAAAAAAGGAAATCTAAATATTAAGATCTACTTTAAAAAGTATTAAGTAATCCAAGTATTAAGATATACTATAAAACCTAACATTAATAAAGAATATCCCCTCATTGAAAACTCTAGAATTTTAGCTAGAAAAGTAATATGTTACCTAAAGCAAATCCCAATGGACTCTTACATACAGCAAAATCTATCCTAAGTGAGAGTATATTTGGGTTCTGAGGACAAGATAAAAAATCAAAGCCAAGACCTTATTACATAAGAGTTATCCTCTCACTTTTCTGTCTCTTAAAAAAGAGTTTGAAAAACCCATCTTTTGATTTTCGTCTGATGAGAAATACAGCTAATATTAGGGTTCTTTTTTTCTTCGGGTCTTTTTCTTGTTAAAACTATCCCTCTTTCCTTGAAAACATATAGCAAGATTTTCAATTAATCATTAGTTTTTTACAATATTTTTAGTCTTTTTGTGATGGCTCTGTGCTAGGTCTTCAGGTTATTGACCAGACATGGAGACATTACCAGAGACTGACGCTGAGTAGGAATGTGGATAATTAAAAAATATTTAATCAGGTTTTCAGTCTTTTTACAGTTCAAAAAAGTGAGAAATACATTGTCTGTCTAATCCTGCTGCATTTTCTATCTACAAAACTCGTACTCCCTAGTGGAAGAATTTAAGTTGTGTATGTATGGCCTAAGTCACTTTGTAATGTGAGATCAAAATTTAGCCAATAAAGCTTTCCTTAATCCTCTTTAGTTCCCTCTCATTTCTCTCAGCTAATTGCTGTAGCAACCCATAGACTAGTTTGTTTTCAGCACTGCAAAGGATCATCTTCCATTATGTTGTGATGAACAGGCAAACAAATAACTGTGATAAATTTAAATTCTGGTGGCAGGAAGGTTGCCTTTGCCTGTTTGAAGGCTGAAATATTTGGCCCCAGGTGTGAAATGTAAATGCCTCTTGGTTTCAAGCTTTGTTCCTCCTGAAAGGCCTACTGAGAAATCTGAGCTCACTGCTGATATGGAGTAGTGCAGGAATGGGCGTAGCATCATCATGCTCAATAGGTCCTTGAGGGAATATTTGCTTGAGCAGCAACCCTATCCTACTTTTTGAGATACAGAAAAATAAATGTTTCCACTAACACGTCCAGCTCTGTTTGATACCTTAGAGTTTGACCATCTGTGATGCTGCAGACTTCCTACATAACTGGCAGAAGGACTTGTTCCTCTCTGTCGGAACATTTTCTAAAATTCAGTTTAAATCAGCTAGTAGTGAGACCCAAGAAATTTATCTCACAGCAATAAATGAGGTAATTTTCCTCATGAGCTGATCAATGTGAAATGACAGCTCAATGGGCTGATGACTGACAGAGAAAAGAAGAGGTGTCCTTGACTGGTACCTCCTTGTCGGATGGCGGAGTCATCCAGGTTGCTCTTAGTGCTGCTCTCAGTCATCTCAGTGGCACTGGGGACCTTTGTGCTTTCTACAGCAGCATCGTGTATCAGAGTTCCCACTCTGCTTTAGCACTCTTTGCTAGCTACAGTTTTACTTCCAGTGTTCTTCACTGTCTGCTTAGTAGCAATGACTATTTCTCTGAGCACTGAATTAAGTCGATTCTAACGAGAGCAATCTCTCTCTCTGTTTCATTGCATACCACGAGTTTCAAGAACCCTGCTATCAAATGCTGAAATTGGATTATTCCTACAAAAGCATCTGCCACGTTTTTCTCCTCATCCCCATTTCCCCAGTACAGACCTGCAAGCCAAGAACGGACATCAGGAGAAGATCCTGAATTCCAGCTTAGACACAGATGCTGTTGTAAGGTTGAAAAGGAATCCCTGAGTTGCCACATATTTTCAACACTGTTGGTGTCCCTGGCCAAAATCAGTCCATGGTCAGTCTTCTCTTTCCCCTAAACTTTTCTGAACAAATTTTATGGCTAGTGAACTCTACACTTCTCTGTAAAATTTTATTGACCGTGTACACTCTCAGAATATAGTTCAGCAAATAAGCTTCCAGAAGACATACTCTGCTATCTTGAGTTTCTGAATATGAATGCTCATTAAACATTACTTCCATTCAATATCATTTATTAGTTAGGATATCAGGTCTTGTAAGAAACCTCCCTTGCATAACTCAAGAGGAAATCATGTCTGGTTTCTCACTGCTCTCTGTCCAAGAATCACAATTAGGCAGACATAAATATTTAAGGTTATGTTTTTTCTCTTTTACAAATCCCCAGTTCTGTGTACAGTCATTGAATAGATAGAATCTTAAGAAATATTTGTCCTGTATTTTACTAGATGCTATGAGAATATGTATTTTTAAAAGCCTGTAACTTTGAATGTCTTGAAGAACAAATCCCAACATATGAAACAACCTAAACCGACTCCTGCTTCCACACAGCATGTTAAAGTTTATAAAAAAAAAATTAGAGGATTATGAATTTGTACCACAAATGAGGCCACAGTATAAGCAGTGGTGTACATGTCACCTCTATCTAGTTCTTGTATTAAATCACTTAGATCATTTCATTGTATTTCTTAATCTTATACTTCAAAACTCAGAATGCCACTGAATATTTGCTGCTTTTTCTGCCTCATCAGCTGGGTCCAATATGATGACATTGTGCAACTGTATGCTTTTTTATAGTGCACCTTGTGGCCTTTTTTTTTTCCCCACCATTTTTTGATTCCTAATGTCTTGCTACTAAGTATATTTACCTAAATAAAATGTAGGTGTTGAACTTAGGAATGAAATTCTCCCTCGTCTTTTTTCCCCGGCCTCAATATGATCCATGTTTTATGAGCTTGACTGTGATTTTTTCTCCTTCTTTCCCTTATTCTTTCTTCTGCATAATCACTGTGTTGCATTCAGTTGCAGTATACACATAAAAAGTATGTGCTTAACAATATTAAAAAATACTCTTAAACCATCTCAGGAGATGAGCTAATAAATGTCAATACCAAAACAACATGAGAACCAGTTTGATATACAATAGTTAGTTAACCCCCTCTTCCCCAGAGTCACAATGAGATCCCACCACCACCCTAATCCTTCCCACTTTCAGGCTAAATATTCTAAGTTATCAAAGTCCCTCTCCTCATATGCCAGATGCTCCAGGCCCTTGATCATATTCTTGGCCCCTCACTGGACACACTGCAGCCTTTCTATTTCTTGCATGACCCGAGTGTCCCAGAACTAGATCCAACAGTCCAGATGTGTTTCACCACTACTGAGGAAAGGGTAAGGATCAGCTCCCTCTACCTGTTGGCAGCACTTCTCCTAAGGCAGACCAAGATACTGAAATATTGCCATTTTGGACCTGTTTAAAAAAGCATGTATTTTAAGATGCAAAATTTAAAAATATGTATTTCAAGGCATTTGTATTTGGCCTTCATAATGCTGTTAAGACAGCTATATAGACATTTTTCCTATCTGTATGATACCTAATTTCATAAGCAGTTTTCTTCACAGCCTTCGGGAGTAAATCAGATTGTAGATGAAGACATGAATGAGAACTATGATTTTATTATAGCACAAATGGCATTTCTAAGTTAAGGTCTGGATGTGATTTTGTAGGAGTTCTTTGCAAGGTTATAGAACATGTAGAAAAGTCCCCTCCTTTCTATTTAAAAAAAAAAAAAAAAAAAAAAAAAAAAAAAACAACAAATATTTTTTTATNAAACCCAGAAAATTATTTCTAATTAATATTTATATTTGGATTTAAATCTCTGTGTCTGATTTAGAAGCCCGAAATATTTAAGCGTGAATATAAATGTTTCCAATTTGGTCAAACTTTAAATTACATTAGAGTTTTGAGATCCTGTACTATTTTGAGATCCTTTATTATACCAAAATAACACATCATAGCATTTGATTGCTGGAAAACAAATTCTTGACCACATCAGTTACAAATTTTCTTATGAGGTATTAATAAAAGTAAACATTAGAAGAAAAGCAAGCCATTTAGTATACATTTGAAATACCAATGATCACTTCAAATTCTATTATTGAAGAAATTATGGTTTTATGTATTTACTGGGGTTTTTTTGGTTTTTTCTCTTTTTCTTGCCATCAGTAAATACCCAGCTGGTCATTGGCTGTAGGTAAGTACAATTTTGAAAAGTCTTATAATTTACACTTAATTTTTTGATTACATCTGACTTTTTATTAAGACCATAAGAAAATCACTAGGAAAAAACCCAAAGTTTGGAATTCAAAAGAGAAAATAGATAGCTTCCTCAATTGGAATGGTTAAATGGTGAAGAAAGAACATGTGTCTATCATAAGTGAGCTCAACTCCTTTAATAAGATGGATGTTGAGAAATAAAGAAGAAATTGGAAATTATATTAGGACAAAAATGAAGAGTCAAAAATGCTGACAGAAAAATAAAATGGTGCACACCTCTCTAACATAAGTGGCCAGAAATCATTTCTGTTCCTGTGTGTATCATCAAATTGCTTTGTAACTCATTACCTTTGTACAGCCAGTTTTCCATCTGCAAAATGGTGGTGTATCCCTTGAAAATTTACTTGGTGCTTTCAGACATGTTGATGCTACATAATGGGTAGATTTAGTCTGGCTAACACTGCTGTAGTAGCTGAGATTTTTCAAATCACATCGTAAGTGTCACGGGCATAGGGAGAACTGTGCCACTCATGCCCTGTATTGCTTTTCTCCTCCTGTGGTTTACTGAACCAGTCAGTCCAAGAATAATATGTAGAAGTCAGACTATAGCACTAGCTGAATTTCCCCACCAAAACCTGAAAGATCTCTAACATATATACACTCACAAAAAATAATCCATTGTTTTTTATTACAATGAATTGCATAACTTCCCAGATCCCTTCAAGATATAATAATCATTCTTTTAAATTACTTTGAATACTTATTTTATTCCTTTTAGAGTTCATATTTATATATTTTCATATGTAAATATCACAAATATCATTTTAATATATTTATTAATATATATGTCACACATATATATAAAATCCTGAAAAGAGAAACTCTGCTTATCTCTTTGCAAACAGTCATAAAACTGCTACAGAGACATAAAAGTATCAAGGATAGCTTTTCTTGGTAGTGACACCAAATTTGAATGGCATTGTATATAACTGTAAACAAAACAAAACAAACAACCCCCCAAACAACAAAATTTCCCAAACCAAAACAAGAAACCTCTATGTCCTGAGACAACCTTCTAATACTCCAAACTTTGAAAAACTAAACATTTTAAAAGATGATGGGAGTATAAGTGGACATCAGAATAGTATTGATATTAATAAGCTCTTCTGTTCATTTTATTTCCTTTTCCTTTCTCAGTGTCTCTCATTCTTTTCCCTTTTTTCTGTGACTTAATCTTTTCCCTGAAAAATCACTCCTCATACTTTTCTCTCTCTAGATTTTCTATATCACTATTTCTCCTTCTTCAATCAAATGTAAGGACAGCTGTTTTCTTGTTATTCTTAGGTTTTACTAAAACTACAGTCTCTATGGCTCCCTAATTTCTCCCCCTCTCACAGCAAATTTTAGCTTTTATCCCCGTATACCAGTGTTCATATTCAGCACTAGTGTGAATATGAAATATTTGGTTTAGTACCTGTAATTCAGACAGGTCCTGTCCACTTCTAGTTTTAACCAATGAAACTTTTATGGTACCTGTTATAGAAAGTTGATTAGGAAGGAAAATGCATCAGCCAGCTGTTGTCTCCTGGCTTTGGTGTTCCTGTATGCATCACTTCTTATCATTTGAAGCTAGTCAGAAAAGTTCTTGGGAGATCAAGGTTTTAACATTATGCTAGAAGACGCCTACAAATCAATCACTAAAGTCAAGTCTCTCCTTTAAAAGACAAGTTAGTGGAGAATTTAATTTAGACATGACCTATTCTGTAGCTGCTGCAGCCAGGAATGGCTACTAAATAGATCAGGAAAAAAAAACCAAACAACAAAACCACAGTAAAATAAGAACACCATTTAATTAATATTACAAACAAGTACTAGATGAAATATATTTTTTCTTTATTTTGGACAGAGATTGGATAAAATGCCTAGTGATATTAAAATTTTTTAAATCATATTTGGATGTCTGTGTACTTGTCCTGAAAGATAGTCTAGGATAACAAAAAGAGAACAAATTGTTCTATGGCCACTCTAAAAAACACATGATAAGTAGTTCCTAATCAGCTCACATTGTTTCCTGGCTATATGTATTCACAGAGGTTGCTTCTACAAACACATATATCTACTGTTTCCAGGAATAGATAGCATGCTAGTACTTAATAAACAGAAAAACAAACAAAAAACCAAGCAAATCCCTAATAAGGTTGATGGCCTGATGGATTAATAAAACCTAGCCCAGAGTCATATCTTATAAAAAGGCAGAAATACCAAGCTTTTGGCTTTTCCTGAGTGTTGCTAGGGTACCTGTGTAACATGTATAGACATTTTGACCACGGCCAAATATTGCAGCAACACCACAGATTTTCACAGAAATCAGTCTTTGGAAAACACCCAACCTCAATAACTCACACTGGGCAGGTTCCCACATCATCAGCTCAAGCACATCCTTGCTCGCAGTCCTGGTGAAAGAGCTCTGTGCAGTCAGTTTGATTTGTTCTCTTTCTGCCAAAGATTCCCCTCCTAAATCTGACTCTTTGGGCTGTGTGACTCCAGCCCTATGGCTGAAGTACAGCATCACGTGGCTGTTATCCCAGGCTCTTTTAGAAATTTGTTTCATTAAAAGAACTAATGAGAAGAACTGAGCATTGTTAGTATTCAGCACTGCCCCATTTGAGAAGAATATAAATCGTGGGGCACAGAAGCACATTGCCTGTGTCAAAGAAGCCAACTGTATTGTTCACCCAAAGAGGAAAAAATGGGATTTGAATACTATCCCATCTCAATGAAGCTGGGTAGTAATGAAACACAGGTTCACAAAAGACTCATTCTGTTGTTAGGAATGAAAGGAGAAATAGTGCAAGCAGGAATAGAAGCTCTGGACTGAGAGTAGTGGAAGAAGAGAAAGGATTTCAAGAATTGAAAACAAAATTGAAAAACAGAAATAAGGAAACAAGTGAACAAAGAACAAACCACGGGAACCTCAGCACTGTCTACAGTACACTGATAACTATTTGAAAGCACAGAGCTACTGAAATCTGGTGACTATTAAATCTGTCAAGAAAAAGGGAGCAACCAGTGTAAGTAAATTAAATTGAAGGAAATGGATGCATGCTACAAATGGTGCAATTTGTCCAAAAGACTTTTGAAAAACATTAATGAAGATTTTCTGCAGGGTAAGCTGGTATAATTGTGCTGCACTGTATATTGATTATACAAGAGAAGAAATCTAAGCTAAGACTTCATGCTGTTAATACCTTGTCAAGCTGGGCTAAATGTTGTTTCTTGGACTATTTATATTGGAAATTGAAGTAGTGCTGCCATTTTTTATGCTTAGTTTCTTATTTTTTATTACTAATTTAGAACAGCAGTTAGATATCATTTGTAAACATCATCTATGTTGCTGATTGCTTTTACAAACAAAATTATATATCATTGTCAATATATAGCCTTCACATCTAGAAAGAGAAACTTAAGTTGTGTAAAATCATCAGAACTTCCATGGTAAATAAAGATTATACTTCTCCACTTACTAAAAATACCTATTCAAAGCAAGTGAAAAAAAGTGTTCGGAGTGATGCAGTTCTAAAACAGAGTTTAGCATTTGTCTATTTAAAATAGTATTATCTTTTTTTGTTTGAAGGTGGTTACTTCTGTTAGAATACCCTGCTTTTATACTATGTAAACAGGAAAAGAGGAAAGACTGAGTGTGTTTAGAATGAAGAGGTTTGCGATCAGTGGGTGAATTGCAATCTTTAAACTGGTTAACAACCTATACATCTGTTCTCAACCAAGGTGCAAGACATGTATGTTTATTCCACCTAGATGTTTAAGTGACAGAACACAAAATCTGGTGTAAGACTTCCTACACTTAAACAAGCCAGTGAGTCAACAAAATCCTGGATGACAGTTATTTCTCATTAGTCAAGTGCTAGATATATTGGTTCAACAAGAGGTTATTGTGTCTTCAAGGAAATAAAATAATTTTTATTATAATGAATGTGGTCAGATACAATATACATATACAATAATGTGGTCAGCCTATGGTTTCCACAAGAAGAAACAGGATAATCCTCAGAAAAATTAAGATCCATCTGTCCTTCTTGGGCAAGATTTTCACTTTCAATTGAAAATCAGCTTCAAAATTAAGACATTCCACTAAGATGAAATATTATGCTCATGAAGGCTCTCTGACAAGAAGGACCTAAGAAATCAACTTGTCTGGGCAGAAGAGCATCTGGAACTGAATGTGACATCTTCTGATCCAACAGCAAGAACGTGGAGATTAAACAAGTTTTCTCTTTTACTTTCTCACTCATTTACAAAGATGTTAATAATGTATGCAATTGGTAACAGTGTTACTGTAGTAAGAGTTAAATGCATGGTATTTTAACCTAAGGTAAGCATTAACTTAAATTGATAATAATAAAGATTTCCTTACCAAACACAGTGGCAAATCCAGAAACTAAGTCTAAAACATCTTAAATACCCAGTTCTACAGCACATTGCTTCATTCATTAAAAATGCTGCAATGTAACCTTAGCTCAGTTACAGGGTCCAGAGGAGGAACTAATCTTACAGTTGTCAAGTAGGTAAGTGTCTTCTGGTAAAAAGTAACATCCAGAAAGACTCTTTAACATACAGTGGGAGATCAGAGTGTAAGCCTGAACAGCAAGGACTGCCAAGATATATGCAAACTGTGCCTCTGTATCTCTGGACCCCTTTAGTTCATGTGCCAACAGAAAAAACCCCACTGAAAAAAACACAGCAAAATTCTGCTGCTTTCTCCAATGCATTGCATGTATTCTGCATTCAACCAATAGAAATTTTTTGCAAAGTATTGTTTGGTTCAGGTTGATGAGAGGGCTCTGTATATGGCATGAATAACAGTCTGTCAAGCACAATATTGCAGTCAATATCACAAATCAAACTGCTTCATTTCTGCTGGCTCACATAAGTTGGAATAGATTCCTCAGTGAATTAATGAGAAAAGTTTACCTGTGACTACTCCAGTCAGCTGCTTGTTAGGTACATTTTATATGGGTTTTTAAAATATAAGCTCTTAAGCAGATCAGTATATTACAGAATCACAATCACAGAATATTCTCAGTTGGAAGGAACACAGAAGGATCATTGAGTCCAACTCGTGACCCTGCCCAGGACCACCTCAAGAGTCACACCATGTGCCTGAGAGCATTGTCCAAACACTGGAGAGCCTGTTCCAATTCCCCAATACCTTCTGAGTGAAGAACCTTTTACTAATATCCAACCTAAACCTCCCCTCACACAACTTCACGCCACTCCCTCGGGTCCTGTCATTGGTCAACACAGAGTAAAGATCAGTGTTTGTGTCTCCTCTTCCCCTCGCAAGGAAGTTGCAGACTGTAATGATATCTCCCCTCAGTCTCCTCCTCTCCAGGCTGAACAGGCCAAGTGACCTCAGCCACTCTTCATGCAGCTTCCCCTCAAGTCCCTTCACCATCTTCATTGCCCTCCTTTGGACTCTCACTCTCTAATGGCTCAATGTCTGTTTTATATTGTGGTGCCCAAAACTGCCCCCAGCACTGGAGGTGAGGCTGCCCCAGCTCAGAGCAGAGCAGGACAATCCCCTCCCTTGCCCGGCTGGTGATGCTGTGCCTGATGCCCCCCAGGACACCATTGGGCCTCCTGGCTGCCAGGGCATTGCTGGCTCATGCTCAACTTGTCATCAACCAGGAGCCCCAGGTTGCTTTCTGGATCACTGCATTCCAGCATCTCATTCCCCAGTCTGTCCGTATATCCACGGTTGCCCCATCCCAGGTGCAGAATCCGTCACTTTCCCTTGTTGAACTTTATATGGTTGGTGATTGCCCAGCCCTGTGATTTATCAAGGTGTCTCTGCAGGGTCTTCGAGGGAGTCAACAGCTTCTCCCAACTTTGTATTATCTGCAAACTTGCGTAGTATCCCTTCAAGTCCTGCATCCAAATTGTTTATGAAGATGTTGAAGAGCACTGCCCAAAGATACAACACTGTGGAACCCAAATGCTGCCCAGTTGCCAGCCTGATATTCTGAAGTTACAGCTCAGATAACTACCAAACTGTAGGTACCTTTCAGAGTTTCCCATTGCTTCTTCTTTGGGCAGTGTTCCTGAATGATTACCAGGAAGAGAAAATTCTGAGATCTTTCAATAAGGACAAATCAATTTTTTTTTATTCCTGAAGCACGAACTTGATAGCTGCTGCCTTTTTAACATTTTCCTTATGAGATGTCATAACATTCAGCTATAACAAGGGTTTTAATAAACAACTAGATTAGAAGTTGACATTTATACAACTTGAACAGACTGCAGTGGCTAAACATAAATAGATACAAGTCAAATTGAAAGAAAAAAATGAGGGATGTTAATTTAAATTAGCTGAGGAAAAGCAACAGTCTTTATGATGGACTTTACTGACAACATCAGAAGAAAGCACAGTGAATTATTTTGTTATTAGTTAGACTCAGACAATTTCAGCAAAGAAATGACCGATGGCAGAAGGCTGCGCCTTGATTGTTAAATGTAGTTAAAACAAAAGCTCCAAGATTAATTCTCAAAGTACAATAAAATTCTAAATATTTTGGAACTTGGCTTGAAAATTTTTCTGAGAAACACGGTCCAGGAGGAACTGAGCAGAGAAGAGGTGTGGAGGAAGAAGAAGAGAATGGAAATAAACAATCATGCAGCTGGTAAGAACAGAGAAGCAATACAGAGGAAGGAAGCATGACAGGATGTTATTTTATTGATTTAAGTTACAATAAAACTGAGCAGACATGGTGTAAACCAAAATGTAGGAGCCAACGAAACACATAATGACTGTAGAGTATAACATACAATAGTAACAATATGTGAGTTTTGCAGGTGAATATACTCTAAATTGATCAGTACTGAAACATGGGAAGGGAGGACTCCACAGTTTTCCATATTGAAAATATACCCTTTTACCTTTATTCTCCTGGTGCACTAGACTAGATTATGTAGAATACTATTATCTATTACTTCCTTGATGATTCTATAAGAAGAGACTAGAGAATCCTGCGTGATAGTACCAAAAAGGATATAATTTGCCACAAAGGAGAGAGCTGTTTTGAATTTTCATTATATAAACAAAGTATTTGTTTGTTATTCTACTTAATTGGTACTTTTAAAAAGAATGGATCATGAATCCTTCACAGATTCTGGTCCAAAAAGACAGGGAGTACAACAGTAACTTATGGAAGGGGAGAAGTCTTTTAAAGACATGAAGGAAAATATTTGGAAACTTGAAACTTACATGGAGCAATCAATTACATTACCTCATTCCATACTGCTAAGAAGGTTTAGAGTTTGTACTCTACTTTTATTCTGAACATTACTCATCTAGAGAAAACTGAAATGCCAGTCCTCACGCACAAGCTGTGTCCTGATTACTGAAACTCAATCCCACACTGAGGGATGCAGCAAGCTAGGACACAGTGATTCCTCACCCTGCAGGAGGTGAAGTCCATTGCCAAGACACTTCAGAACAGCATGCTGGGGCCTCTGAATGCAATAGGACATGCAGAGGAAGCGGATGACTGAGATGAGAGAAAAGAGACACATTATGCTGATGAAGGCTCTCTGGCAGAAAGGATCTATCAGATTTAAAATAATGCATAGGGGTAGTCACAAAGAGGAAGCTTTGACTGCCAGCTTGTCAGGAGAGAACATCAAACCTCTGAATGAGAGCTTTTCTAATCCAACAGGGAGCCAATGTTGAATTGGACTGGCAGGGTAAGGATATGACAGAGCAGAGATGCAGAGATAGGGTAGACTGGACAAAAAATTAGTGGTAAGGACTGAGAGAAAAATGAAAGTATATCTGAACAAAGCTGAAAAAATTTTGGAAAAATAAAATTGTAAAGTGTAATGTGTCTGCCATTACCATAAAAACCCATCTACAATTTGCAAGGTCCATAGAAAGGCCTGCTGATAATCATCCACTGGAAGATATTACAGAGATTAAGCAACCTCAGCTGTGGCAGAGGAAAAACTTGAAGTGAAAAAATAAATAAAAGCAAGGCAGGAAAAAAAAAAAGTGTTCCAGGGATTTGTGTTGAGAAATCTTCCCTGTCTGACCACAGAGCCACTGTGGCAGTGAAACTCGGATCACCGAGACTGTCACTGATGGGACCGAAGCCACTTAGCAGTGGGCAGCCCCAGTGAGCCCCTCGGGACCGCCTGCACATTCCACTCTCACTCAGTCAGACCAGGTTTCCCAGAGTTGGAGACCTCTGGACCCTTAAATCCAGTCATAGCGCTGAATCAGACCGCACAACAGCTCCCGCCGGTGCCTCCGAGGAGGCACCTCCCGCAAAGGAATCCCTGGGCTTTTGCACCCTCACAGGCTGTGCACACGATAGTCTGGGGTCTCCTGTCTGAGCCATCGGCTCCTGCTGAGTCTCGGAGTGCCCGGTCACCTGGAGAGGACACAGGTGTCGTGTCCTTCATTATGCGAAGTGTCCCCGGCCTCTTGCCGGTGGCTCTCGCCGTTTCCCTCCGCCCTCTCCGCCTGCAGCTCGCACTGCAGCTGCACACCCGGCTACCTGCACCAAATGCATTCCTCAGTATTTTTATGCATTCCTTCACCTTTACCCAGAGCTTCAAACACTCAGCTGAGGTTTTTATGTTTCAAATCCTACGGGTATCCCGCAGCAATGCTGCCTGCAGCATTCTGACAGCGTGCAATTTATGGCAGCAGTGGCGCACTGCAGCTGCACACCCGGCTTAAGACCCCAGCAGGTTTCAGACTCACAGATAAAAACCAACAGGTATTATAGCCTTGCCCATTCCCGGGGCATCAGTGTACTGCACTGAGATAATTCTCATCAAGGTGTTCTTACAAGGTACTACAAAATGGTCTTAGTCATAAGTTGTTTTCAAATGTTCGCATGAAAGAAAGATGTTCAACACAGAGATTTCCTGATAGTCCAAGGTTCATTGAAGTCAATGGCAGCTTGAACTGGATGGTATACCAAAAAAAAATAGATACACCGAATTTTGATTTTCTTCAGTGATTCATTTCATGAATAAATAAGCCCCTTTTTAAAAATAAACTGTGGTTGTTAAGTAAATGCCGATTTAGTTACAGGCACAGAAATAAGAAAATTTGAATATTATAAGACTTAGTCACGGTTAGATTTTCAGGTGAAACACAAATATATTGATATGTAGATAAACATATAAACGACAGGCAAGCAGACACCATGATTCAGAGCCATCAGTAATTACATCAAAACTGAAGAAGTAAATCTCTCTTAGCATACTATACTGAAAAATAAATGGGTTTGGGTTGGTTTTTATTTCTTTATGAACAAGATGTAGAAATTAATGGTTGATCAATGGCATACAACAGAGTGATGCTGTTGCTGTTCAAAATTTAAATGTTCTCGTCAAATGTCATACAATATAATCTCTTCTCATTTTACTTTTTCCAGAGCTCATAAATGAAATGCATAAAACCTTCTATCAACACTCTCAAATATTAGCAGGTATTGAATAAATTTCATATTAGAGTATTTCCATTCATTTGTGTGTCCAATGTTTATCTAATTTAGATACTTGGGATTATATTTCTAAAGGATTAATAAAGTGAAGTGCTTGCTCTATTGCTTTTTAAAAATAGATTAGGCAAAGAACAAAAGAAAATTTTACAGAGATGATAACTTTGCTACTGTACCACTAGCAAAAAGTGTCATGAATTTGCAAAACATATGAGTTTAAGAATATGAAACTACAGAGAAAATGATTTGATAAATCAAGTGAGGAAAATATTATAAAAAACAAACCTGCACTCACAAACCAGCAGTGTGAGAGGCCATCTAGCAATGTGTCAAGGTAGATACTGCTTTATTCATTTTAGAAATGAAAATTCCTAAAAATCAAACTTATCATTATAGCCTCCGTTTGGACACATGGCTCAGTTCCAAGAAAAATCATAAAGCCAAATCGCTTGTGGGAGTTTTTAATATGATCACTAAAAAATTATCTCAGCAAGATGATAATATTTAGCTGAACTTTTCCAGAACACCTTTCATGAAAACCACTCTCAGACCTGTAATCTCCCAGACTCCAAGTTTAACTGCATCTATAAGATGCAGTTGGTTTCTTCCATCAGCTGCAAAACACCTTCATGCCATCCTCTCCACTAATATCTTGTAGCTTTCTACAACATATCCTGCCCTAGGAACGTCAGATAGCAAGACTAATATTTATAGCATACACTCAGGTATATAATTCGTTCTCTTCTACCAACAAGTTTACTTTCAATAATGAAAAAGATCTCTAGATAACAGGCACAAAACTATGCCAATTTTTTTTTTTAATATGTCCTCTTGGAGAGATTTTAAATAATTCTCACACTGCTGCCTCTACCTGAGACACACAGTAGAACATGCACTGGAAAATTAATACTTCCAACAGCCTTGTCCTTAAATTCATCTTTTCAAACAACCTCTCCAGAGTCTGATATGCACTGAATGAATCCAGGTTGTGCCTCAAATCATAATTTAAGCTTGCAAAAGACCTCCACAATCACCACAAAAATACTTGCTGCAGCAGAGCCATCAAAATCCTCAGATTCTTTACTTCAGTTTCTTGAAGAATATTGCTATATTTCATCCAGTGTACTCAGTACTGTTACTGAAATTATGTGTGTGGAAATAAACAATCATTATGCTCCAAAATAAACTCATACAGACAATCAGTAAGGAACAGAATGATCCAGCTACCAGTAGGAGAAAAATGTTCCTGAGAAAATAATTTCTTCATCATCTCAGTCTACATCTTGACAAAATAGCTTACAATGATGAACTTTGGAAGTATGTTCATAACTTTGCAAAATAGCAAAAATCATCAGTTCAATAGGAATACTAGTTCTAGGGCGTAAGTAACCACTCCACCCACAAACAGACACATAAATATGTTCATGCATAATGAGCAACACACCTATATTTCAGCAGATTCATCCTCCTCCTCTTTGGCAGATAGCTACCTTATCCCTTCCATGTTAAGATCCCCTTTTTTCTCAAATGATTTTGCTGATGTAATATCTAATTAAATCTCAATCTGGTTCTAAATCTAAAACTGTTCTCAAATTATATTCATTCTTAAAGTTTGCTTTTTAGAATTCAGTCTTGAAAGATCTACATGCCCGAATGATTTACTTCATTTGCTTTACCATATATTTAAAAATTTTGCCTGGTGAGAACAACTTATGTCCTCTCTAAAGCTTTTCAACTTTAAATGATCCTTATCAAAACTGAAGACAGAATCTCTTATAACTGCCATATTTTAGGAGTCTGAGTATACAGTTACCCATTTTGTATCTGATCTGTGTCAGTATCTCATTCCATTTTTGTTGGTAGAAGTATATTGAGCAGTATTGTGCATGAAATAGATGGCTGATTAACCATTCCTACAAAGCTCTTGAAATAAAAAGGATGTTAACGTCATTATCTAAACTGACTTCCTGCTAACAGATGGCGTAGTGCATTCTATCCTCATTTCTGCAAATCAAGATGTTTTTGTTTGAGCTATACTGTATTTTAGCTGCCTGTCTTGTGATGAGCTTGGTCTATATCATCTAACTATGGCTACTTAAAAATTGGGCATGTAATCTAAATTAGTTATTTAGGCTCCCCCCGGCTTCTGTGAACTCTATATTCACTGATATTACAGACTCCTCCAGAAGGTGATTCATCCCATTCTGAAGCAAGGGTCTAGGACAGGTGGGACAGATTGCTCCCACAAGACTGAGAGTTAACCACCTCTCTTGATAACTTGTTTGAGTCATTGGTTACAGCCTCACGTTACAAATACTTCACTGTATTACTGATCTAAATATTCTAGTGCCAGACTTCATGACCTTTACCAGCTTTTTTTTTTTTAATTTTATTAGGAAGATATTTCTATGCAATATGTTGATAACATGATTATTCTTCTTCTGATTGGCTCCAAACCCTTGTTATGCTTGGGGATAAGATGAGTAGTCTCATTTTGATGTCTGGAAACTCAGAGGTTTACAATCACTTTCAAGCTGAGTTCATAGAGTCAATAAAATATTTCATTTTCTTCATTAAGAACACAGATGTATATATTAATGAATTAATCCTTTTAAAACCTTTAGAAATCTTTGTACAACTTTCAGTAAATTGCAACTTAAAAAAAAAAAAAAAAAAGTCCTGGTCCGTTTATTAGGTAAAAGCTTATCCTGGCTATTTTCCTGTCTTTGTAGACCAGACTTTATTCAATCAGTGGAAGTTTGTCAAACTGTTTTTATGGTACTTCATCCTGGCTGGAAGTATGTTGTGGAGTCCTTATCAATTAACACCTTCTAAGATTTTGAACAATAATCCCTGGTCTGCTGTACTCTGTAGACTTCCTACGTCCTCATGCTGTAAAAGACATCTTGGCAAACATCCATTTTAATAATTTGTTCAAATAGACGGAGAATAATTGTTTAACCACTTGATTTGGGTCCCATTTTTTATTATCATTCTTGATAAAAGAGCTGCATAAGATATTGAACAGACTACTTTCTTACCCTAGGGAAAAATTGTATTTTATTAAAGCTACTAATTAAACTAACCCATTCTAATAATGACTGCTCTACTAAACATAGTGGAACAAGAAATAGTCTCAGCTGAACAACAGATACAGCTGCACAGAATTGCTTGTGTACAGAAGGGTTAAACAGAAAAGGTGATCAAATTTCTGCAGTAGAAGTCTGAGTTGGCACCCACTCAAAACTTTAACTGTTCACTGGAAATTCAGGACAAATTCTGCAGAGAATGCTGCAAGAAATCTCAAGAGACATGGTTCATCAATTATCAGTTTGTGGTTTTTATTTCTTTAGATTTTATACTAATTCCACCTCTTTTCTCTATTCTTTTCTTTAAAGGTCTTGCAGAGACCTAATGGAGCCATGAGACATAGGTCTGCCACAGGCTGACAGAAATGTCTGAGCTCAGCATTTTGACACACCACCTTAGCAGATCGAAGTTCTTTCTATGCCTCCTTGTGTTTTGTACAAAATTAATTTTGCTACAACTGTGTAATGAATGTTTGCAAAATATACACCAAGGATCTACATATGTTTCTGTACCAACTTTTTATTAAAGTTGATCGAATTAGATGATCATAACTAATGGAATTGTTACATGTTTATTATTTAACTGTTTGTCTGGGTGCCATATGTACCTCTCTTTTTATGAGTAAAATAAAAAGCAGAATTTTAGTTAAAGGCATTTAGCTAAGCACTTAAGCTGCCAAAACCACAGGTTTACACAGCTTTAACCATCTCAGTTCCTTCCTGCCGCTCACTCTTGGACACAGGTGTAATTCATTTAAATTGAGGGCATTGCCCTTACTCCTTTATAAGATCAAGCTCAAGTATACAGTTAGGTCTATTCTCAACCTACACTCTTACAGTAGAAAGCCATTTCCCCTTGTTCTGTTACTACTTGTCCTGTCAAAATGTCCCCCTCTGGCTTTCTTGAAGGTCCCTCTGCTTGCAGGATGAGGCCATGCAGGCTCTGGGGCAGGCAGCAGGGCCCAGCTCCCAGCACTGAGCTAACAGCTCTCAGGAAAACACCCTGCACGACATCACTGCCTCTTTGGAAAGTTATTCACTGCCACCCTGCTCTCTGCAGCCATTCGACACCAGCTGCTTCCCAAAACCAGGAATTGGATGTCTGAGGCTCTGCTGTGGGAAGCATAGAGCAAAGAAGTTGCTTTGACATTCTGGCGCTGCATACATCCTGTTTGTCTTCCTCGCTACCTGTTTTACCCTGCGGGACCTGCAAGAACCCTTGCACCCAACTGTCACCAGCTTCTGGAGTGGAAATGGGCAGGAGCCAAATCTCCCTGATGATGTTGGTATAAGCCTTGGCATCTGAGAGGGATTTGAGGGCAGTCATAAAATGACTCCATGCCATAGGCAGAGACGCTTTGCACTGGAGCACCTTGCAGCAGACACTCTCAGCAAGATGGCCAGCTGTGTCCTGAGGTGCATTTGGCACAGCATTGCCCACCCCAGCCATAAAATTTTCTTCCCAGAAAATTGAACACATTTGAAACTGCAGCAGTACAGCCTAGTGCTCACTACCTACTTGCTGTCCCTCAGATAAGATCCAGTGTATCAGTGTTACTGGCCAATTCAGGACACAGCGTGGCTTGTAAATCTAATGGTCTTTATGCTCACCTGCTAGATTCATTTTGTCCCAAAATGAATGAGAAGTATTTTCAAGGTCAGGTTCAGCAGAGAGATTTTATAAGAAATTCTTTTTGTGCCTTTCAGCTACTGTGTCCCAGAGCACTGATAATTGACTTCACTGATAAATCTAAATTTGCTTGTCCTCTCACAGAAGTGTTTTTCTTCACTATATCATCTTTTTTATTTTTTTATCAGAATAATAACCTAGGTAGTGACAGTTAAACTGTATAACCTTGTATTATTTCATGCTATTTATAGTGAATGGACAGTTGTAACTTTTCACATCTCTCCAGCTGTGTCCTGTGGATTAAGTTACATTTCACTGAGAGCCTTTGAGCCAGGGCTAGTCAACACTCACTGGGATCTATTAGACGCTTTTGCTCACGTTAGCTGTTAGAGAGCTCTGCTGGGTATTCGTACCTTGATCTGCCCAGACAGATAGATATTTCATGGCTGGGAACCATGTGCTGCCTTTATGTGCTGCAGCTGCTCTCTGAGTTGTTTATTTATCTGTTTTCCTTGATTAAAAGTAAAGGTCATCCAAGTCCTTGTTCAAGCCTTCCTTTTCAATCACGGGAACAGAATCACAGAATTTTTTAGGCTGGAAAAGTCCTCTAAGATCATTGGGCCCAACCATTAACTTAACACTGCCAACTCCACCGCTCAACCATGCCCCTAAGTGCCATATCCACACATTTTGGAGCACTTCCAGGGATTGTGACTCCACTGCTTCCCTGAACAGCGTGTTACAATGATTGATAACACTTTCTGTGAAGAAAAGCTTCTGTGACTAAATTTTTTCATAATAGCCAATCTAAGCCTTCCCTGGCACAGCTTGAGGCCATTTCCTCTTGTCCTATCACCTGTTACTTGGGAGAAGAGACTGACACCCACCCACTACAAGCTTCTTTAAGGGAGGTGTAGAGAGTGATAAGTTCTCCCCTAAGCCTTCTTTTCCCTGGCACCACAGTCAGGCTGACAGGAGCTCCTTTGCTCCTCCTTCTAGAACTTCCTGTAGTTTCCACTTCCTAACTTCCAGTTAACTTCCAGTAAGCCAGGACTAGTCAGGTAAATCATTATGAGTGAGCTCTTCTGCCAGTTCCCTCAGTACCCTTGGGTGGATACCATTTGGCTTCATAAACTTTAATGTGTCTAGGTGGTGTAGCAAGTCTGCTTGGGTTATTGGGACCTTCTTTTGGCTCTCCATCCCTGTCTTTCATCTCAGAGGCCTGGATGCCTGAAGAACAACTGGTCTTACTATTAAAGACCAGGGGAAAAAAAACATTAAGGTACCTCAGCCTTTTCCTCTTTATCACCATGTTTCTTCCCATATATAATAAAGGACAGAAATTCTCCTTAGCCCTTCTTTTATTTTCTGGATTTATAGAAATTTTTTTAAATTGTCTTTTATATAAATAGCCAGAATAAGTTCTGAAATTGCAACAATCAAGTCTCAACTCTAGATCCACAAGCACTGATATCTTTCCTCCGCACTATCTACTCTTTTCCTTTCTTTCTTTTGTTTTCTTTTCCTTACATATTTTCTTAAGACATATCTTTATATTTTTGTTGTTATATAGATAATAATAATCAAAATGGCAACAAAATTATTCTGAAATAGATTCTACACACACACACATATATGTATAGATATCTAAAAACACCAGTCACTCAGTGTCATTTCACTCTTGTCCACCTGAAGGGATCTATTAACAAGAACCTCAGTTACCCTCGCCTTTGGGGGCAGGTTGTAACATCTTCTTTCTTACTTCTCCAAGAATTGAGAACTCTATAATTTTGTGACTGTTGTGCCAAGATGGCTTCCAGACATCATATGACCCACCAGTCCTTCTTTGTTCATCAACATCCCTAGTTGGCTCACTTATCAGCCGTGCCAGGAAGTTCTCTTCCACACACTTCAGGAACCTCCTGGACCATTTTATCTCTCATGTGTTGCATTTTTAGCAGACATCTGGTAAATTGAAGTCCTTCATGAAAATAAGGGCTGGCAATTGTGGGACTTCTGTCCCAGCTGCTTAGAGACTACTTTATGTTCTTCTGTGTCCTGGCTGGCATCAAGTTGTACAAGTCATCCCAGCATGACTCCTTTATGGCAACTATCATAGTTTTACTGCTGCACAATGTTCTCCATCTCCTCTTGTTTGTTGCCCATTTTTTGCCTGAGTCCATTGGTTTAGATGCACTTCACTTGGGCTATAGATTTCACTACCTCTTTGGGGGAGAAGCCCTAATTCCTACTGGATTATTCTCAGGAGCTTCCATGGTTTTGAAAACATCAATAACCTTTGTATCTTTATTGTTGCTCTATCCCTTACCTCCACCGAGACAACAGACCAAAGGAACTCGTTTGCACACCATCCTTCCAATATTGGCATGATGCTCTCATGTTATGCACAATTATTTATTTGTCCTTGCATATTAGGTAGTTTTAGTCAAGCTCATTAATGATTAATAATTTTATTGTCCAGTTCATTAAGTGTTTGAAGGTTACCCAATTTAAAGTTTTTTGTATGTGCCCCAATTGAAACAAGTTAATCCAAGTTAAAAGCCATTTTTTCTCAAAATACCCCTGTTGTGCCCCTGTTAAACATTGTTGTTCCCCAGTTCTGTCATCTTTACCAGATATTTATGATGTTATTGAAGTTGTTGTATGTTCATTAAGTGTTTATAAAGTTATTTGTTAGATGTTTTGTGGTTTTAGATTATCTACTGTGTAGCATTGTTATTCCCGAGTTTTATTATTTTTGTCAAACATCTATAATGTTATTAAGTAATATTTTATTGGTGTATATTGTTTTCTGAGATTATTTGTTAAATATTTTATGGTTTTGGCTGTCCATTGGAGAGAGGGCTATCCCAGCTAAAGGTGAATATTAACCGACACAATCCTGCCCTGTAACTTGCAACCATGGCAACCCTCATATCAATGAGGGTCTTTCCCGCCACCCGAGCCATCTGACACCTACCCCTAGATGACAGCAACCTATTGGCAAGCTCAGATCTGCTCATCATCAGAAGACCACCAATTAACTGAAGCTATGGGCGGATCTATGGGCGGACTTGTGGGCGGTGATGGGCGGAGCCACGACCTGATAAAAGCTCCTGCACAGCCCTGAGGAGCTGCTTTTTGCCCTTGGACCAGCCTTGGCAGAGCCCTTTGCTGGCACCGGCCTCAATCTCCACTGGAGACTGTATAATTCACTGACTTTAGGCTAGCTAAAGTCACCCCAGCAACGCAGGATTCCTACTCTGGGGACCTAAAGCCTTGTTTTTGGCTAAAAGAGTCTCCTATCCCTGCGTTCCCAGTTTTCTTTTCTTTCTTTTAATCCGGATCCGGGATTTTTAATTTTTTTGCTATCAAATTTTAATTAATTAATTTTAATTAATTTCTTAATTAATAAATACTTTATTTTTATACAAAAATAGAAGCTGTCTTCTGTTTTTGACATCTCAGGATCTCTAGCAAGCCTGGTTTTATCCCTTTCCCCTTCAAATCAAGTTTAGATCTAAGAGTCCTGCTGACTCCTACCTGAAGATAATTTTCCATCTTTGAGACAGGTGTACCTCATCTGTCACCAGCAGGTCTGATGTCATGTAGTGTAATGCATGAGCAAAATCCCCAAAATTCTGCTGATGACACTAGATTCAGATACTTGTATTGATCTGTTGGACCTTCCTATTTCTTTCCTCATCATTCCCTGCAACTGGAAGAATAGAGAAGAGCACTAATTGCGCTCTTGATCCCTTAACTGGTCAGTCCAAGGCCCAGCAATCTCTCTTGATTGACCTTGGGCTTCTTGTTGCAGCTTCATCACTGCTTGCCTGAAAAATCAATAGTGGATGGTAACCTGAGGGTTGTACCAGGGCAGGAAGCTTTCTCTTCACATCATTAACCCCGGCGCTGAGGAGGCAGCAGGTTTCTCAAAGAAGTGGGTCCACTCTGAATATTGGGGCTTCTGTTCCCTTCAGAAGAGAGTCTCCTGAGAAAATGACCCATCTTTTTTCTTTTATGGCACCAGTTCTGACACAGGGCACAGACTGACTCAGCCTCAGCAACACCTCCACATTAAATGAACCATCCCCCTCGTTACTCTTTGGTTCCTCTTGCAGGGCCTCATACTTAGAATGCAATGCCACCTGGAGATGTGGGGCAGTATAATGGGTTAGATTCGTTCCCGGGTGGAAACTCAAATTAATATAGTGGTTTAGTTCACTTACTTGTTTTTGTGAGATATGAATTAGGAGAAACATACAAAGCAGGCTCAAAAACTTTAAAGAGTATAAAGATAGTTTATTGTTACTAGGTAGGATTAAAAGAAAAAGGAAACAGTAAGAAAGTAAAAAGCAAAAAAACACATTCCTTTCTTTGCCAGCACCACACCTCCCCCAGCCCCTATCCCTCCAGGGCATGCAGTCTCTTTGCAGACTGCTCAGAAGAGAGAGAGGAGGGTAACAAAGGTGGAATTTCTGGTCAATATTATAGTTCTTAGAAAGTCTTTCCAAACTCGAGGGAAAAGAAAGAGGTCTCCTCTCTGCTTCCGCATGGTTTCTAAACTGCCACCGCAATAGTCTGTCCGTTCGGAGACAGTCCACTGCACTGAACATCCAAACATGGGGTGTTCTCAATTTCTCCCCCATGTCCTTTAAATGGATAAAGAACAGCTTATGGTATTACGGTTCTGTACCACGTTTTTGCAAAAAGGTCGGTTTAAGCTTCGCGCCCCTCATGGCACCGCCCTCTTCTTTCCACCTCTGTCTTCCGTTCCACCCCTCCTGACTTACTTTCTCCTTCTTCCTCCAACTTGTAATGCCATGGTGAACAGCTTATGTTGAAGGAAAAGCTCTTCTCCTTCAATGCTGTCAGTTGCTTAATTGTTTCTTCAGTCTGAAAAAACTGAAAATTGGTTTTTTCCAGGCCCACGGGGGACCCTGTGGAGTGGGGGGAGAGGAAGCCCCTCCCTGATCTTGGGAGCTGCTCGGTGATCTCGGCCTTGCAGCCCCCATTGCTCTTTGGCTGCCTGCACCTTTTGGGGAGGGGCCCTGATGAATGCCAGGGACCCCTTGCCCTGGCATTTGGGGGAGGGTAGCTCAGCCCGGCTCCCCATGGCCAGACCCGGAGCTGTCCCCCTCCCCCCCTCCTTTCCCAGTCGCAGCTGGACTCAAAGAGGCCGGTCCTGCGCCTCCAGCAGGTTTAAATATGTAAAATCAGAGAAGCGCCATTGGATCCAGAAATTGTCAATTAATTTCAGCTCCAACCCACGACAGGCAGTAACACAGGAGATGCATCTGCTGCTCCAGGTAGGAACTTGTCACCACTGCCCCCTGTCCCTTACATCACTGACTTCAGACAGGCACAGAGAGTAAAAGGAATCCTCCATATTAGGCATCCTGTCTGTCTGTTGGCCCATTGGGCATCCCAAATGAAACAGGAGCTTTTCTGTCAGGGGCAGAGGGCAATACAGGAGTGGTCATTTGTGCTAGTTTAGGTCTGCATGTACAAGAGTTGAGGGTGGTAAGTAATAGATGGGTAGGTATTTTTACATGTAATACATTCAACTCAGACATCTTCAAAAAGAACCACTGATGTGAAAAAAAAACAAAACAAAACAACAAAAACTCAGTAAATAAACACAAAATCATTGGTAGATCACCATGCAAAGGGAACTTGTGCTTTATTTATTCCATGAGTATGAATAAAATTATATTGTTCAGAGCCAAAACACACTGTAGTGGATCAAGGTGCAGATTTTAATCATCAGCCAGGAGTCTATTCCTACAATTAGGCTTTCCTCCATATTCAGTTTATATACTAGCTTTGTTGATGGCGGAGAGAAGCTGATGTATGTTTGGAGGGAAAAGGAAAGAAAGAAAGAAATAAAAGAGGAAGAACAGGGAATGAGCTAATCAGGCACTAAGGAAGAACCTTGCCTCTCTCTCATCTGGGAAATTTCTGAAGGGGCCTTTACTTCATGCCACATGGGAAGAATATCTAAGGATACTCAATTTCTGCCTCAGGATAAAGCATGTCCTGAAGTCAGATGAGAGAGATCTTCTACACCCTCTTGTAATAGATTCTTTAGCTGTGCAACTGAGTCACTTCTAAAGTGATTGAGGGATATGGGCAAAGAAAAGATTTCACTAATGAATGCCTGTGTAACAGAGACATTAATCAGAATTTTAGTCCTTTCCTGATCAGGGGATAAGAAAGCAAAGATTTGCGATAAACTGCACATATGAAGAGAAATATCTGACTTTGTTATCTAATAATATAATCAAAGGAAAAATTACCAGAGGAGAGCCAAGCTCAAAGGCTTTGTAGAGCCTACTTACATTTAATGGTAGTCTCCTGCCCCCCTGCTTTCAAATGAAAAGCAGGTGGAAGAGCAATAATTGATAAGCTTGTTTTTGAAGCACTTAGCAGTGATCAACAGTTCAGGTTTAATTAAACACATATAAAGTAGAGGAAGCAGTGAAAGACACGAGAATTTTTAGGTTGTACTTCCTACCAAAATCCGCTGAAGTCAGGGTAATAGGGTTTGTTACATATTTAGACATTAAAGATAAAATTCAATACAGTAGTGGAAGTAAAGCTGCAATAGAAGTTTTTCAACTTTTAAGAAAATAAGGGGATGTTTTTCTTGAAATTCTGCAGAGCAGGAGGTAGAGATGCTGCTTGGGATGTTCACAGTGACATGCTGCTTGTTATTAACAGAGACAATGGGCATAGCAACAAGAAAAATCTCCAAGATTGTTTTAGAAGTTAGCATCTCTGAGAGATTTACTGGAGTTCACCTCTCTGCATTCAGACTGATTTTTTGACTGATCAATCATATCTACTCTTAACAAAACCTACTACCTGTACTTTAATTATATTAGCTAAATAGACTAAGACCTGCTATTACTTTTCCTTTATTCTTAAATATTTTTATGACTATCTTAGTAGAAAAGAATACAGATATGCTGGTAACATAAAGCTCAGGTACTCATGTACTCATGTACTCTCATGTACTGATGCAGAGCTTGAAAGTGACAAGTTGTAGGTGGAACCTCAACCAAATTTGACAGTGACAAAGGCAAAAAACCCTGAAAATGAAGCTGTTGAAGCAACTGATAAACCCAAAAGAAACTTGTGTCCAAGTCTTTAGAAGAGGCTGAAATGGGGTGCCCTATGCTAATGAGCATAATTCTTGTGAAGTATACTGCAGTTTGGGTTTTGGTTTGGGTTTTTTTTTTTTCTTGTTATTAAGTATGGCTCTTTAGATTAACTGGACTTTGAGCTACTGAAAAGTTAATGCCTTTTGAAATGTGGAGATATTTGAGAGACAAGAATTCCAACAGGACAACAAACAAGAATTCTCCCTAGAACTTCCTATTTCTAAAGTACTGCTCGACTAATTACATGCAGATGTATTTGTCCTCAGTGCATCATTAGTTTTCATCAACATACAAAAGGAAAATCATCATTTAATTCTCAGCAGCCCCAAATAAAGCACACGGTATTTGCCTCCCGAGTCAGTACTTCAGTACATGAACTTTACCTTCTTCTTCTT